>JH651335.1:4999-222181 GCA_000260095.1 Tetrahymena borealis
GACATTAAATATAATAAAATAAGCTAATTTAATTATTAACTTTAAGTAATATATCACTTGCTTTATAACAATCAATTTATTTAATTATTCTGTAATAATATTGGATAGACAATTACATTTTTATTCTATTTAAATTTTTAAAACCATTAAATTTAAAATTTATCTAAAATCATATAATAATAAAAATTATAATATTGAAACAAATCAGTTTGATATTATATTTATCTGTGTTCTTAATAAAATAAATAAATAAATTAAATTTATTATTTCATTCCTCTTACAACTTTTGATTATTTTTTAAAAATTGTCATAAAGAATATCATACATAATAAATAGTATAAATAAATTTTTATTTAATATATTTTTAAAATAATAATCTTATTAATAACAGAATAAGAATATATTTTTAAAATGATAATCATATTACTAAAGTAATTAGAATTAGATATATTTAAATAAAAATTTAGTTTGTATCGTTAATTTTACTTCTAATTAATTAATAATAAAAAATTACAATATATCTAATTAAGAAATTTGATTTATTATTCCATCTTATTGTTCCATTTATAACATTAATTCTAATTTGTTTACACTGACAAATGTAACAATAAATAATTTTTATTATTACTACATTATTTATTATCTATATTAAAAAATTGAGCTATACGCATACGTTAACAATCTATCTATCTTAACATACTAAATTTTCTATTATAACTCTTTACTTTTTAAAAAATATACTATTTTTCTTTAATAATAGACATTAAGATCATCATACCTTACTCAATTATTTTAATTAATAAATTTTTTATTATATGGTTTGAAAGGCAATTTATAATAGATAATATGAATTTTATATGATTACATTATTCTGGATATTGAAATTAAATACTTAGAGTTATGATAAACTTAATATAAAAAGGAGATTATTAATTAATTAACTTATAATACTTATCATTTATTAGCAATTTAAATTTTAAAAAAATATGATAGTTTTCTTGACTATTTTTTAATTTTCTCTTTATAAAAATCAAGTTCACTCCAAAATTATTTAAAGTATATTCATTTTCTTTCTTTTTTATTAAATTCCTAATCATCATGTTAGCTTTTATTTAAATCAATTACTCACTTACAAAATAGGAATATTAAATCGCTAACTAACTCTTTCTCTACTTTGTTAATTAAAATTTTTTCATAATTTTGGTAAAACTAAAATATATAAATTAATTATATATAATAAATATACTTTAAGATGATAGGTTACTTAGATTGTAAGCTTTTATTGTAAATTTTCTTAAAGGAAATTAAACTAAATGGATTTTGATTGAGAATAGATTTCTATTAAAAAATTATAAAAAGTAATCTTTGAATTAGGAAGTTAAAAGAGACAGAAGTTAAGTCAATAAGTTATTATTATAAATAGCTAAAAAATATCACTAATTTTTTTTGAGTTATATTACTAAAAATTGTATCTTTAAAAAAGATAAGAAGTGATTAAAAATAATAAGATAAAAAACTCTTATCCGACAAGAAATTAGGTTAAGAAATTTATATAATATTCAAGTTTGCTGATTAAATTTATCTATAATTATAAATAAACTGCTTTAATAACTATCATTTACAATTAAGTACATTAGAGATATTATTTTGTTATTAAATTCTATTTACTTTTAATATCTATTATTAAATTATTTTTGTTTTTAATGTTGAGGGATAATAAAAAAATTGCAAAAAATAAAAACCCTTTTTCATTATTAACAATGTACTTTTTCAAAGATTAGTAGGATAATAATAATTATTATTTAATTCTAAAATATAAATTAATTATTATAAACAGTTTATTGTTTGTAAAATCAAATTTAAAAAGGATTACCTATTTATTTTCAAGATGATATCTAACTCTATGAATTAATAAATAGAAAAAAATTAGAATGCTTTCTCTTTGAAAAATTTTTTTTAAATAAACAAAGTAAGTAGTTGAATTTTAGTAATTCTTATTTAGTATTTGACTTAAAATAGATTGAATATTATCAATTATTTTTAATATCAAATAATTGTGACTATTATTTAAATTTTTTAGAATAGATGATTTAAAATTGAAAGAGGCTGACTAATATTTATTAATTAAAGAAATATTTCAAGCTTATTGTCTATATTTTTATTGAATGTAATTTATTATAAGTTAATTTAAATAAGGTTTATGCCAATTAACTATATTATTTCTTAAATTTATATTTAAACAGAAAGACAAATTCAAACAGTAAAATAAGCAATTAAATTTATGTATATAGGGTAACCTGCTTTTTTATAAATTTATTTATTATATTAGTTTTTTGATGGATTAGTTTTTTACATTTGATATCATAAAAATAAATAAAAAATAACTGAAGATAGTAATTAAAAATAAGGAAATTAGAATTAACTACAATAATCAATAAAGTTTTTAAAAGAATATTGCAAAATATACTGAGAGCATTAATTAAAAATTAAGTTCTAACCTTCTTTTATATTTCCTTAATTTTCATTTCCTTATTTCCTTTTATTATTAGAGTAATATTCCTATCATAATAACTTATTATACTCAACTAATAAGATAGAATTTTATGGAAATATCAGTTAAATATTTATTAGGATTTTAAAATTTTTTATATACTAACCTTTTTGAATAAAAAATAATAAAGTTTATTCATTAAGACTCTATCAGATTTTTCAAATTTCAGTTTTTGATTTGATACTAAACACATTTATTATTTTGTTTTATCAAATTTAGAAAATTTATAGGAAACTATAGAAGAATAATTACATGTGTAAATTTTGTAAAATAAATAGATTCAAATTGCTGGATCATTCATGAAGATGTTATTTTAATATTGTTTATATCATTTATAATAGACATTTATTATTACTATTCTGAGTTTAATCCTAAATTCTTTTTATGTATTAAGTATATTCAATCAATAATTTTTTGTTTACAGCTGGGTCGGATTCTATTAAGAATAATTCAGTAAAACGTTTGTTTAATATTTTTGATCAAACTACTTTCAAATCAAAAATTTTGATTTCTAGTTAAGTATACGAATTTATTCAAATTGTAATAAATATAATGATTGATAAATAAGATCAATTTAAGAATAGTTTTATAAATCTGTTTATCTATCTAATTAAACTTACATTTTTTCCTCTTGTCTAATATAATTTGAGGTAATTGTATAGGTTATAATTTTTATAATATCATTCTACTTACTAATTTCATCTTTAGTCTCTTACTACAAAATAAATTATTAATTTCTGTATATAAGGTAAAAAAGTGATATAAAATAACAAGAAAATAATTCAAATGCTTAAAAAGATTAATAAATTTTGTAAATTTGAATAAATCTCCTAACTTAGTATTTAATATTTAAAGTTAAACTATTTATAGAAATTGTATAAATGCATTTTGACTAATATTTTGTTGAAATTAAGTATAAATTTAATATTAGTGAGGGGGAAAAATGCTTATACAAAGCAAATAACAATCGAAAAAAGCTAGCTAAATATTAAAATCATAATAGTCAAATATGTTTCGATTGTAAGAAAACATTAGAAATGTGTTAAAAATGATCAGATATTATTTATTAAATCATCAAATAACTGAAGAATAATACAAAGAAACTAATCAATCTTTATTAAATAAGAAGAATAAGAAAGTGGGAAAATAAGATAATTAAAAGGTTGTACAGCTTTCAAAATATAAAAATAAGAATTTAAAGAAACCAATGAATTCTGCTAAATAATTAGTTTTATGAGTGTAAATATCTAAAGAACTCAATAAATAATTAATTTCTCAACAATTAAAATCAATTAATTTATTAAAAAAGAAAATAAAAGGAAAAAATCTAATCCTTTAGTATTATTTTTATACTTAAAATCAATAATTAATTGATAAGAAAATAAATATTTAGAAATATCTGCAAGTTTTCATTCAATCTACTAATACTTCATATAATAACACTATCCTATTGAATGAGATCCAATATTATTAATAGAATTGCAACTCTCTTGTTTGCAACTCTTACCCAAAATGTTCTTGCTTAATGGATGCTAACTGCAAATTACTTTAATTCAAAAGATATTAGCACTAGTGATTTGTCAGGGTGGTCTAAATAAGCTACCTAGGTTTGCAACACCTTCGATAATTTAGCTATTTTTGGTGGTTTATCCATTAAAAATAGTTTCATAGGTTTTGGCCAAGGAAGTTCAGTCACTAGAACATTTACAAATCTTCCTAACCATACTCAAGTTAGAGTTGTATTCTCAGTCTACTTTTTATGTAATTTATGATTAATATTTAAATATTTAATGTCCAGATCAGTCAAAAAACTAAATTTTAGAAGATATTTAAGATGATATTAAGTTATATTCTACCCAGTCTAAAGAAATTTAAAATATTTATTAGATAGAAAATAAAAATAGACTTTCTATTTTAAGAATTTAGACAAGTATTTTTAAACTCCTTTTATTACCCCTCTAAATTAATTTAAAGATTTCCTTTTGATTTCAACTTAAATTAATTTTGTGTTCTACCAATGAAAAAATAACTGAGTAATTATCAAATCAATCAATAATATCCACTCCAAAAAGAATAGACAATATTTAAATAATTTTTGACACTACCTTGCTTAATTAACATTATTTGTTTTTATTAATTTCTTTTTCATCTTCTATTAATCACAGAAAGCACTGCAAATGATATTTTTGAAAATGGCTCTAATTAAGTTGGAAGTTTTTCATTATCAGCTGATGGAACTTAACAATTTTCACAACAATTTCCTGATTTTACTCAAAATCAAAGAAACTATTGCAGAAGTAATATCTATAGAGTTGTTTCAAATTAAAAAGTTTAATTTGTTCACACATCTAATTCACTTTAACTTACTTTCGCTGATAATTTTAGTCAAGATCCTAATATTTATGGTTGGGGTATTCGTGATGTTAAAATCTATATCACTTCATGCAATTACAGTTGTAAAACTTGTAGTGGAAATAATGATGAGTGTAGTTTCTGTACTTAAAATGCTCAATTCACTGCCAACGGGAAGTATTGTTAGTGTTAAAACGGTTTCTATGCTTCATCACTTTCTCCTTTTGCTTGCTCTGCTTGCTAAAGCACTTGCGCCCAATGCTCTGGTGGCTAAGAGGATGATTGTACTAGATGTAAGCCAAATGCTATTCTTTTGAGTGGGAAGTGTATTTGCAATCCTGGTTATCGTATGGATTCAAATGGAACTTGTGTTGCCTGCCACTTTACTTGTAAAGAATGCTCTGGTAGTAATATAAATGAGTGTCTTTCATGTTATTGTGATGGCTAATTAACTAATGGTTAATGTAAATGCCTTAATGGTTACAGTTTGGTTAGCTAAATAGAATTCAAGTGTGCTAAATGTAATGATTCTTGCAAGGAATGTAATAAAACTAACATGAATGAATGTACCCAATGTACATAAAATGCTAGCTTAGCTTCTTAAACAGATGATAATGGCAATCGTCTCTGCTAATGTAATTAAGGTTACTTCCCTATATAAAAGACCCCTCTTCGTTGTATGGCTTGCTAAACCAGTTGCAAATCGTGCTCTGCTCTTTTCACTTGTGACTCATGTTATGATAATGCCTATGTAGTAAGTGGATAATGCGTTTGTTCTCCTGGTTTTTATCCAGACCCCTAGAATCCTATAAACTGCTTGCCTTGTAATGGTAACTGTAAAAATTGCTCTTCTCAAAATGTCTGTACAAGTTGTGTTAAAAATACCTATATTTCTGAGGGCCAATGTAAATGTATTGACGGATATTACCCTTTTTACTAAGGTTAAAATTTGATTGAATGCCGTAAATGCCACAGCACTTGCTAAAAGTGTGTTGGAGGTGATTCTAACTAATGTACCGATTGTCGTGCTGTCAATATTTTATATAATATAAATAATGGTGTTGGCAGCTGCAGGTGTAATGATTATATGTATGTTTAAAGCATAGACCCTTTCATTTGCCAACCTTGTGACGATACTTGTAAAACATGCACCTAACCTGGTGATACTAATTGTGATTCTTGTTTCGATAATATGATTAGAAATGGCTTGAAATGTGAATGCAAACCTGGTATGTATTTTGATTCTAAGAGAAGACTTTGTGAACCATGCCCTAAATTTTGTGCTAAGTGCAAGCCTGATTGCCCTGATACTTGTTTATCCTGCTTAAATCCTGACACAATACTTGTTGGAATTAAGTGTGTTCCCAAACCTGGTAAATATGAAGATGCCTCAGGAGATATTAAGGATTGTGATGCTAGTTGCAAAGAATGTTCTGGATATGGAACTAAAAAATGCATATCTTGCAAAGGTGATTTATAATTGGTAAACGGTTCTTGTATTTGCCCTCGTGGAAGCTCTAATGATCTTGCTGATCCTAACAATAAATGTATAACTTGTGACAAAACATGTCTTTAGTGTAATGGAATTAATGCAAATAACTGTCTTAGCTGCCAAGATAACTATATTTCTGATGGTAATGGTGGCTGTGTTTGCGATTCAAGCAAGGGATGGTATTTAGATAGTAATAATAAATGCCTAAAATGTCATATGAATTGTCTAACTTGTAATGGTGGAGGATTAAGTAACTGTACTTCTTGCATTGAAAATGCTAGCCTTGCTTCTGGATATTGCGTTTGCGATGAAGGTAGTTACCCCTCATAAAATTATCCATTAGTATGTAAAAAATGCAATAATAAATGCAAGAACTGTACTGGTGATTCCGAAAATCGTTGCAATTAGTGTTTTGAAAATGCAGATCTCGTCTCAGGAAGCTGTATTTGCAAAGCTGGATACTTTAATGATATTAGCAATAATAATAAATGTACCAAGTGCAGTATTAACTGTCTGGAATGCTCAGGAGAAGAGAATAACTGCAAGAAATGTGTTTCTAATGCAGGTTTGGTTAATGGAACTTGTGTTTGCAAAGATGGCTTCACTTTCAATCCCACTAATGGAAAATGTGAATAGTGTAATCCTAATTGCTTGCGTTGCAGCTATATTAATAAAGATGTTTGTACTGACTGCACTGCCAATTCTTTTATTGATGGTAGTTTATGCAAATGCAAGAATGGTTTCTTCGAAGTCAAAACTTGCACTAGTATGTTGAAATGTGAGGCTTGCCATCCTTCCTGCTAAAACTGTAAGAATAATAATGGCAGCTACTCTTGTACAACTTGTAACAATGATTTCGATTTCACTCAATCATCTTGTGATGCTGCTACTTAGACTCCTTTAGGACAATGTAAGTGCAGAGCTGGTCTTTATTAAGATAGCCTGGATTTATCTTCATGCAAACCTTGTAATGGAAATTGTAAGACATGCAAGAGTACTTCAGAAAACTGTACATCATGCAATTTTAAGAACTAAATCATTGTGTCTGGAAAATGTTAATGTCCTTCCAACTTTTATCAAGATGATAATGACTCATGCTTACCTTGTCATTCTACTTGTAAATCTTGCTTTGATGGTTCAGAAAATGGTTGTAATGATTGTGCAGATAATTCATTCACTAAGAATGGTAATTCCTGTTAATGCTCTGAGGGTAAAACATTAAATTGTAACAAAAAGAGTTGCTCTTCATGTAGTTCTAATTGTAAGACTTGCTCTTCTGGAAATGCTTAATACTGTACAAGCTGTTTTGATACTGGCATTGTTGATCCTAGTTCTAAAAAATGTGTTTGCCCAACTGGATATGTTCTTGATAAAAGTAGTAGTACATTCAAGTGCATTAAATGTAATATTAAATGTACTGAATGCTTTGGAGCAGCTGAAAATCAATGTGTCAAATGTCCTTCTAACTCCTATATTAACGAAAATGGAAATTGTGCATGTAATGATGGCTATTACAATGCAGGTAGTACTAATGGTCCCTTAAACTGCTAACCTTGTAATAGCAATTGTAGAAGTTGCTCAGGAAGTTCCACTAACTGCACTAGCTGTTTCTGTAACTAAATGATCAAAAATAATGTTTGTGTATGTGAAGATGGCTTCTCTAGAAATCCTCTCAATACAAACTGCTGTTTGAAATGCGATTATACTTGTAATACTTGTACTGGTCCTAACTTCACAGATTGTATTACATGCAAATAAAATGCTGACAAATAAAATGATGGTTCATGCAAATGCAAGAGTGGAAACTACTTGTAAAATTTTTCACCATACCTTTGCGATGCTTGTCATATAAATTGTAAAGAATGTATTGGTAATGGTTCAGATTAATGCATTTCTTGTAAAGATAATGCAAGTCTTATTAACAATGAATGTATATGCAATTATGGTTATTATTACGATGCAAGTACTAAATCGTGCAAAGTATGCAATAAATCATGTGCTGATTGTGACTAATCTCCTACTAAATGCATTGATTGCTATGATAACTAATACCTCTCTGGTGATAAATGTCTTTGTGATAAGGGATATTATATTAACCCTATCCAAACTTATACCTGTTTATAATGCAATAACAACTGTAATACTTGCGAAAACACTGCAACAAATTGTACTTCTTGCATAGATAATTCTCAATTCACAAGTAACTCAGTTAGGACTTGTAAGTGCAAAGATAGATTCTTCAGTCCCATAATTGAACCTTTCTTCGATTGCCAACCTTGTGATAATAATTGTTACAACTGCCAAAGTAATAGCACTAGTTGTACTAGCTGTTATGATTCTAATGCAAGTGTTAACTCAAATAAGAAATGTGTTTGTAATACTGGATACTATACCAAATCAATAAACCCAGAATTAACTTGTGGAAAATGTGAAGCTTCTTGCAAAAATTGTAATGGTTCTTATAATAATAACTGTATAGAATGTTTTGAAAATTCATCTGTTTAAAATGGATATTGCGTTTGCAATGAAGGTTTCTACATGGATCCTTCCACTAAACGATGCAAACCTTGTAACTTTAATTGCAAGGTTTGCAGTAACAGTGCTGCTAAATGTGATTCTTGTACTGATAATGCTTAAATTTCAACTCTAAACTCTTGTGTTTGCAAGAATGGATACTTTGATGTTCCTAATGATAATGTCTTTAGGTGTGATAAATGTAACGTTACATGCAAAACATGCGAAAATGATACCAATAACTGTACTCAATGTAAATCAAATGCTACTCTCTAATCTAACAAAACTTGTAAATGTTCTGAAGGTTTCTACTAAGATACTTCCACTGGTGATTGTAAACCTTGCAGCCCCACATGCAGATATTGTAACTAATCTAATGCTAGTAATTAATGTACTGATTGTTATAGTAATGCTACTTTATAAAGTGATAACAGTTGTAAATGCAATGAGCATTACTTCGCTTCAGATTGCAATTCTTAAATGAATTGTTAGTCTTGTGATGCCAACTGCAAAAATTGCTCAAATAGCTCAACAAACTGCACAGAATGCTGGCCTAATTCTAAGAAAACATATGACAATAAATGTGATTGCATTGATGGATTTTATCTATCGAGCACTAACCCCTTTGCCTGTTCTTTATGCAATGATAACTGTTTAACCTGTAAAAATTCATCAACTAAGTGCATATAATGTAAGGATAATGCTACTCTTTAAGTTGATAAAACTTGCAAATGTAATGATGGATATTTTATGAACAGCAATTAAATTTGCTAGAAATGCGATCTTGAGTGCAAGAAATGTGTTGACAGCAGTAGTAAGTGTACTGACTGTTATTCTGATTCCTCATTAATTAACAACACTTGTAAATGTGGCACAGATACCTATAGAGATCACTCTTATCCTTAAAATTGCTAACCTTGTGATAAAAGTTGTGATGAATGTACTAATGGTAGCTCAAACAGTTGTTCATCTTGTCCTAAAAACTCTACCTTAAACTCTAATAATTAATGTATTTGTAATCAAGGTTTCTATTCTAATTATAGCAGTGGAGATTATTGCTTACCTTGTGACAACACCTGTAAAGCATGTGAAGGAGGTAATAATAATTAATGCACCTTATGTAAAGATAATACTAATCCCATTAGAAATGGAGTGTGTACTTGTTTTGAAGGTTATTTCATGGATGCTTCTAGCACCTGTCAAAAATGCGATAATTTATGTAAAGCTTGCAATGGTGGATGTGCCTTTGATTGCACTAAATGCAAGGATAATGCTCACCTGTAAAATGGTACTTGTGTTTGTGACAACGGTTATTACATGGATAATGCTGATTAGGTTTGCAAGAAATGTAAACCTTCTTGTGTTACTTGCATTGGCCCTAATGATAGTGACTGCACGTCTTGTACTACTAATGCTAATCCTCCTGAAGGTGGTAGAAACTATTGTAATTGCTAAACCCATTTTTATTTCACATCCTAATGGCTATGTGATACATGTAATAATACTTGCAACAACTGTATTGGATCTGATAATGTTAATTGCCTTAATTGCAAGGAAAATGCTCACTCTATATTAGCAAGCCCTTACTCTTGTGTATGTGATGATGGCTATTTCGTTAACCTTAATGGAGATTGCAAGAAATGCAACACAACCTGTGCTAAATGCAATCTTGGTAATGGTCCTAACTAATGTACAGCTTGTAAAGATAATGCTCATATTAACTCAGATGGCACTTGTTCTTGTAATGATGGTTTCTACATGTTATTAGATGGCTCTGGTTAATGTGCTCCTTGCAATACTACATGCAAGACTTGCAGTAGTTCAGCCACTAATTGTAATAGTTGTAATGACTACTAAAACTTAGTTACTTCTCAAATTCTTAATGAAAATTCCTGTAAGTGCATTAGTGGATACTATATTTCTCAAAGCAGTCCTTCTCAATAATGTACTAAGTGTCACTCTACTTGCAAAGAATGTAATGGACCTAGTTTTACTGATTGCAATCCTTGTGTAGATAATTCTTCTTACAAACCTAATGCATTATAAAAAGTTTGCACATGTAATGTTGGTTATTATGCTTCCTAAACTAGTCCAGTTCTTGTTTGCTCCAAATGCCCAAATTCTCATTGTGTTGACTGCCTTAGCCCTACAATCTGTAAGGTATGCGATGACTCTTTTGCTTTAAAAGATGATGGATCTTGTAAAGTTTAAGATGGTAAATACTGCATTAATGATTGTTCAGATTCTACACCTAAAAATTGCCACTCTACTTGCAAAACCTGCACTGATGGTACATCCTAGTCTTGTACTTCTTGCTATGATAATACTAGTCTTAACATAAATAAAGAATGTTCTTGTAATACTTCTTTCTATCGTGCTGGTGTTGATACAATTTCTCATGCTTAATGCAAGTAATGTGATTAGACTTGTTTAACTTGCAATGGTCCTGCTGATAATAATTGTACTAGTTGCAAAGCTAATGCTACTTGGGATGGAAATTATTGTAGTTGCAACGATGGGTTCTTCTTCAATCCTTTATCCAATAACTGTGAATAATGTAATGATAATTGTAAAACTTGCAGTGGTACTTCTTCCAATTGCACTTAATGTAAAGACAATGCTACTTTGCAAGATGACAACTCTTGCAAATGTGATTTAGGATATTATTGGAATACAGGCCTTAAGTATTGTGGTAAATGTGATGACTCTTGCAAAGCTTGTAATAATAATTCTGAGAAGTGTACTGATTGCAGAGATGACTCTACTTTGAATACTTCTAACAATACTTGTGTTTGTTAGCCAGGTACATATAGAGATCCTTTTGATGAAATTAGTTGTAAGAAATGCAGTCTTACTTGCAAGACTTGTTCCTATGCAAATTAATGTGACGATTGTATTGAAAATGCTACAAAGATTCCAGGAAGTGATCTTTGTTAGTGCAATAGCAAATTTTACTTGGATACAAGTACTAACCAATGTAAACCATGTCAAAGTTAATGCAAGGAATGTGATGGTCCAAACAGAAATAACTGCAAAGATTGTTACGATAATGCTCATATCAACCCAGATGGTAAAAAAACTTGTGATTGCAATACTTACTATTACTATCCTGCTCCAGCTGATCAAACATAACTTTGTGGAAAATGTCATGATAGCTGTAAAACTTGCAATGGAGGAAATAATAGCAATTGTACTACTTGCAAATCTAATGCTGCAGTTCCTATTAATGGTTTGTGTACTTGTCCTGATGGATAATATATGGATTAAGATTTCATGTGCTAGCAATGCCACCCCACTTGTAAGACCTGCTTTGGTCCAAATGAAAACTAATGTAATAGCTGTAATATGTATGCCACTTTAGATCCAAGTGCTAAGAACTGCCCTTGCAATACTCATTACTTCAGAAATGTTGATAATAATTATGCTTGTGAACCTTGTAATACTACTTGCAATACTTGCACAACAGGTTTGAGTGATGGCTGCTTATCCTGCTATGAAGGAGCTGAACCTAGAGGTTCTCAATGTGTTTGCAAATCTAATTACTATTGGGGTTCAATTCAATAAAAGTGTGTGAAGTGTGGTCTTGACTGTTTATAATGCATAAATGGAAATAGTTGTACATAATGTGTAGACATTAATGCCCATATTGATTCTAATGGTTAATGCATTTGCAATTCTCACTACTACAAAGATATTATTACTAATACTTGCATTAAATGTGATGTTTCTTGCAAAGAATGTGCTGGTGCTAACAACAATGAATGCAGCTCATGCTATGATAATAGTACTTTGCAATCAGATAAAACCTGTAAATGTAATAATGGATTTTATAAAGATCCAATTAATGCTGCCTAATGCAACAAATGTGATCCCAAATGCAAGACTTGCAGAGACTCTTCTTCTACTTGCACAGAATGCCGGGAAAATTCCACTTTGAGTGTGAACGTGTGTAATTGCAATGATGGTTACTATTGGGATGCAGATTCATCTTCATGCAAGAAATGTTTTATAAACTGCCGTCAATGTAGTAATGACCCAGCTTAAAATAAATGCACTGATTGCTACTCTCCTCAACTTTTAAATACTACAACTAATACTTGTAAATGTCCATCAAACACCTATTAGGATCCTTAAAATAGTTTGAATTGTTTACCTTGCAATCCTGCTTGCAAAGAATGCTTAGGACCTTCTTCAAGCAACTGTTAAATTTGTTCTGATTAAAATAAAGTTTCTGTATCAGGAGTTTGTTAATGCAAGCCAACAATGGTTTTATTATCCGATGGATCTTGTGGAAAATGTCCTAACATTTGTAATTCATGTACTTCTACTGATGGTAGCTGTATCAATTGTATTGCTAATTCCTAATTAGTAACTGCTCAAATTGGATCTGCTCAATAGTGCTAATGTAATCCTGGATTCTTTTATAACTCTACTACTAATACTTGTGATGTTTGTTTCTGGTATTGTAATAAGTGTAGCAATTCAAATCCCAATGGTTGTACTACTTGTACCACTAATATGGTAATAAACAGTGCTGCTCCTGGTACATGCGTCTGTGCCCAAGGATTTTATGCTGATCCAACTAATGGAGGCAAATGTACTCCTTGCGATCCCTTTTGTAAAACTTGCAGTGGTCCTGGTCCTAATAGTTGTCTCTCATGTGGTACTGCCAGTAAATTAACTACATTAACTGTTAACGGAACTACTACTAAAACTTGTAGCTGCTTAGACTAATACTATCGTGACCCTACTAACCCACTAAATTGTATCGCTTGCCACAAAGATTGCAAAACCTGTGTTGGGCCTTCCAATAATTAATGTACTTCCTGTAACTCTACTCCAACTGTTAACTTGTATTTCTTCCCTTCAGTTCCTAATTCTATTACTGGTACTTGTGGTTGCTTAGATGGATACTATTATGTTGTATGTACCTATAACTTCTGCTAATCTTGTCATCCTTCGTGTAAAAAATGTAATGGTATAAATAACAATAATTGTTTGGCTTGTTATGCAAATGCTTCTTTGACTTCGTTAGGTACTTGCAAATGTAATGATGGATTCTATCTTTCATCTGATGGTAAAACTTGTTTAGCTTGCGATATTACATGCGCTACTTGCTCAGGTGCAGGCTCAAGTGCTTGTAGTACTTGCCGTACAGATACAGCCCAATGGATTAACAGCTAATGTGTTTGCAAAGCTGGATACTATAGAAATACTTCTACAGGTGATTGCAGCTCTTGTAGTGCAGTTTTAAAAAATTGTCTCCAATGTTCAAATGGCTCTAAATGCTCATAATGTGCTGTTGGTTTTAATCCAGACAGTCTAGGTAAATGCTAACTTGGAAGTGGTCTTTTCCTATTTACTCCTAAGGATTCTTCTTAATTCTTAAACCAAGATAGTAAAAGTACTCCTATTGTAGCTAAATGCCACTCCAGTTGCTAAACTTGCACTGGCCCTCACTCCAACGAATGTACTTCTTGCTATGAAGGTGCTATTTATGATTTAACTACCAAATAGTGTGTCTGTCCTCCAAGTACATTTGAGTCTCATCAACGTTGCTATAACTGTTCTTCAGCTTGCAAAACTTGTAAGGGAGAAACAGCAGAATAATGTATTACTTGTATAGATAATGCTACCTTCTCATATGAAGTTAATTAATGCGTTTGCGATGATGGATATATCTACTCTGAGACAACTAAATCTTGCTAAGTAGGCAAATAACCTAGTGCCGAATGCCAAGATATCCTCAAGGCTTAACTCAGATAAGTAAATATAGTAACTCATCTTGATCCTGATGCCTCTGATCACATTTATAAGAGTATAAATGCTCACTGTATTGTAGACTACAAGCATTCACTTATACCTAAATCTTGCTCTCCTTATACTAATTTCTAAATTTAAATTTTGAAAAACAACTCATGGGTTGATCTCAATAATGCTTATGTATCTTCTGAATTAGATTTTAAGGTTAGCATTCGTATTCCTGTTTCTATGATCACACAAATTTTTGGATTAAGTAAACTCACTGAATATGTTAAGCTATAATTTAGAGTTGCTGTCATTCCTTATGGAACTTCTATTTCCCTTCTCCGTTACAACGAATTCTTCTAAATCCACTACAATCCAAACTTTTAGTCTGTCTTGCTTACCAATGAAAAGACCATCTCTAACTTATAACAAAACTTACCCATCTTCACTGATCTTACTACACCTATTGAAAGAAAATGTGGTGGTATTGATGGATTCTCTCCTGAATGTTTTGTTGTCACAGATCTTGACACATAAACATATATCTGCTCTGATGAAACTTGCTAATAACCTAGAAGAAACATGACTTTCTATGCTGGAGAAATTGTTTATATCACTATGAAGTTCGTTGATTCTTCAAATACTAAATATATCCAGAAAAAATCTATAAATCTACTTTCTAATCTTAATCAGATTATGGATCTCACTTAAGAATCTAAGGTAGTTAAGTAGAATAGTGAATATTCAATTTTCTCATTTGTAATTCCTGATAATGTTGACTCTATGCATCTTTAGATTTTAGCCAACATTGTAGAAGATCCAAGTAAGATTACTTCAAATTTCTTGAAGGGATCTTCTAGCAAAAATATAGAGCTCATTTAATCAGCCGATTTCACACAACTTTCTATCAAGAATATAGTTAAATAAACAATTTCAGCTTCAATTCTTTCTTATGGATTTTTAATTACCATCTTCTGCCTTATTTTCTGAATTTATGGTTCATTAAATTATACAAAACAAAATGAATTGATAAACCAAATTTCTATATATTTCCATTACTAAATAAATTCATTTTGATAAATTCCTAAATAATTTAATTACTTTCTGTATCTTATTTATCTATTTATATTTATATAACTGAAATATAAATTTAATGATTAGAATTTAATCAATTATTTATTTAATTCCTTTTTTAAAATAGTTAAACCTTATTATATTAAGTCTGCATAGTTTCCTATTTTAAAAGAATTTTTCTTCTTTTTGAAATTCATAAAAGATTGTTGATCATTTTATTAATATTAATTTGATTATTTATTTATTAGAGAGATAATTAATTAATTTTTAATCTAATTAACATTTATTTTAAACTTATTAATTTGATCATTATTACTTATAAATTATAAATTCTTCATCTATCTACAATCAATAATATTAAACTAATCTACCTCATAATTTTATAGATACTTAAATTAAATATAATTGCCTATCTACATCATTTCCAAATTTTGCAATTTTGAGTGGCTTATAGATAATTAACTTACTTAGAGATTAAATGGGAAAATAAAAAGCTTAAATTTGTAATGTTTACCTATTTTACAATTTTATATAAACTAATAATAATTTAACTAAATATTTTTAATTTTAAATCAATTTAAAATATAGTTTATTGGTATAATAAATGTATATGCACCCTGAATACTTAATAAAAAAATTTATTAGATTATTTGGTTAAATAATTTATAGATTTATGATGAGTATTTATAAAGCTGATATGGTATTTTATAATAAATATATACATTAATTATATAAGGGTATTCTAATTATTAATATTGTTATTTGGTTGTTCAATCATAGTTACTTAAATTTTTGATAATTTGGTTTTTATAATCCAAATGATGGATGCATTTTAAAATTTATTTAATTTAAAACTGTTTTTATCACTATCCTTTAGTTTTTCAAGAGGCTTTACTATTTAGAATTACTAAAAGTAATATTATCATTGAAATAACTTTAATAACTTTTTGAATAAATTTAATTTCTAATTTTTTATTTACAAAGATTATTTACTATTTATGCTAAACTATTTTTTAAATCCTTTCTAAAGTTAAATTTAAAAGAGTATTTAATATTATTTCTTATTATTGTAAATGAATTCAAAAGAAAGGCTACTCAATGTCATAATTTTCTTCAAAATAGTTACCACGATTATGTTATTATTAAGGCCTTCTTTGATTTTAAATATCTTACATTTCAATTTAATTTGGTTGTGAGTTATTTCTTCTTTGCTAAGCATTTAATATCTACTATGACCTAATATTATTCTCTTGACTATCTCCGTTTCCTTACTATTAGAGTTAAGCAATAGAAGGATTCATTAATGGTTAAGGCATTAATAAATTAACATTTCTATTTTATGATTACAGTAAGTTTTCTTATAGTTACTAATTTTATTAAGATTATTAAATTTATGATATTCCCTCTTATCCCTATTGTTACTAATCTAATTATCCTTAACCTTCTTCAAGTAATTTATTAGATTTTATTGAACGACGACAAGAAGGGCATGAAACTCTTATTTTTATCCAATCTCTTATACAATTACTATGAAAACTATGAGTGCATTTTAAAACAATTATTTTATCATCTTTAGAAATTTCCTCAAGACATATCTAACATGTTGTTTCCCTCAATGATATCTTAGAGTTATAATCTTGGCTATCTAAAGATGGTCTTTCTTATTATGGAATATTTTAAAGCTCATAATACATTTGCTCAAATTAGTATCTTTCCTATTTTGTATTTGAAATATATTGTTACATTAATAAATAAAATAAGTAGAATTAAGTAGCTATTCATTATTGCTCATTATAAATTATTATTGATAATTTAAGGATTAAATTTCTATTAATCTTAAATTTAAAGATTTTGAAAGAATATTAATTATTTACTGGATGGATATACATCTCGTATTGCTTAAAGAAGAATATCTCAGCTCTTAATACCCAAGTAACATCAGAAAGTAAAAAGATAATATTAAAAAGAATGACATGTTTCGCAGCTTTAGGATCACTCATACAATTTAACTTACAAAAATCATTAAAGAGAGAGTCTCCAAAGAATAAAAGTAATACAGCATAGAAGTTGAGAGTAATAACATATGAAATAGTCATCATATTAAAGATAATAATTATTAAAATAATATACATCTTAATTCGCAATTTCATTATATTCTCAAAATTCATACTTGTAAAGAATCTCATCATAATCACAATAAACAAGAAATTGTAATTCATCATCGCCAAAAAAATTATAAGACATTCCTTATATTCTCCCGATCTAAATAAGCTAATTATTTCTATTGTAAATGCTATTGGTACTAGCATGAATAGCCTAGGGCATATCCACTGACAGATGTACATTTTTCCTAAATAGACTATTTTACTATCCTTTCTATAGGCTTGCCTAAGATGAATAAACGAACTTTTTTGATCTTACTAATTTTTAATCTTTTTTTTTCTTAATTTTTCTAATCAATCTCTTATGAATTTGTATGTGATTAATAATTAATTTTTTGTAAGTGAAATTATTAGTTTCTTTAAAAAATTGCTGCCCCATCTCCTTTTGTAATCGCAAATTTTGGTCTATTATCTTGTGTGCATTAATATTAGTGCGAATTAAAATCTCTATTTTCATAATAAGCTGTATTGACAAAATATTTCTAAGTAAGTATCTATATTATTCTTGAATAATATTTCTATTAGTCTATTTCTTTATCCTTTTATTTACTATTTATTTTATTAATTTATTTGCAGCTCAGTGAATAATTATACTGAGTAGATTCCTTAATTACTAAAATATATTTAATATAGTTATCTAATTACATTCAAGTACATAAAAGATAGTAAATTCTATCAGGAAAAGGTTTGTATCTTAAAAGAAGTAAGCCAAATTATATAATTAATAATTTTGAATGACATTGGCTATCCCAAATTTTTATTTTTAAATGGAAATGTTTTTATTTTCTATTATGTTTTTAAATTTGTTCAAATAATTGAAAATTCCTAAATCACAAGTTCTTTGTATAAAATTTTTATTTTTATCTATTTATTTTCTAGGGATCTTAATATTATATATATTATAAAATAGATAGAAGGTAGAGTAAATTTATAAAACTCTTAAATTATATACTAAAATCAGAATAAGTTCTTGTTAAGCAAATAATTAACTATATTTTCCATTATCCTATTAATCTAGGAATAATAAATAAATTAATGAAATAAATTGTATATTTTATTATGTCTAAATATTTTTAAAAAAACTATTTAATACTGATTTAGATTACTTATCATTTTCTCTCCATTTAAAATATTCCTAATTTTAAATTTTTTTAAAATTATTAAATTTTAAATTGAGTATTTAATTAAAAAATTAAATATTATTAATATTACCTCTTATATATTTTTTAAATCAAACTAAGTTTATAGATTTAAATTTTAATTAATTTATTAAAATAAAATAAATTAATCTACATATTCATATTTATGAAAATATAAATATTCTAAAATAAATAAAAAATATTAAGAAAGATATTACCAATTAGAACTATGATCATTTTAGATTAAATTAAAAATTATATTTTAAATAATTATACTATCTTAATTAAAAAAGAACTAAGCCATACATAATAAAATTTATTTTGTTTGAATAAGAAATAGTAGCTATCTATTAGAATTGAGTAACAAGTTTGTTAAATTGAATATATTAGGAAGTATAGACTATGATATATCTAATGTTAATACCTTTAGTTAAATATATAAAACTCTATCTTGTTGCAATAATTTATGATATCAAAATAGATTAATAAATAAATTATAGAGATAAGATTGGTAATTAATTTCTGATATTAATTTAATTTGTATTTTGAAAAATGACTGACGCTACAAAATTCTCTTCTATTTTTGATGTAAATGTAGTCGATATTGATGGCAATGAATGCTAATTAAATAAATTTAAGGGTAAAAAAGCATATTTAATTGTAAATGTTGCTAGTAAGTGTGGATTCACTTCTACTAATTATAAATAGCTTTATGAAATATATAAGAATTATAGGTAATATATTAAATAATATTAAAGAAACAACTTCATTATTAATTATATATCTATTTTATAAAAAGAGATTAAGGATTAGAAATATTAGCTTTCCCATCAAACTAATTCATGAATTAGGAACCATTTGATGAACCATAAATCAAAGAATTTGTTAAAAAAGAATATAATGTAGATTTCCCTATGTTTAAGAAGATAAATGTAAATGGAGATAACAGGCACGATTTATACAAATACTTAGGAGCAAATACTCCAGGATTTTAAGGATACATTTAATGGAACTTTGCAAAATTTTTAATTAACAGTGAGGGAAAATCTCTAAAATACTATCCCCATTAAACTTAACCTAATGACATACTTCCTGATATATTATAACTAATAGATGTTAAATAAAATTGATCTATAAAAGTTTATAAATAATTAATTAATATGTAATATTGATAAATAATTAAATAAAAAATTATTTGTATGGATTATTATATATTTTTCAATTATAAATCACATTATTTATCATATAATAATAGTACTTCAATAAATTTAAATGATAAATACTAATTGTCTATTCTCTCGCTTATCTTAATATAATTTAAAATAAAATTTTTAATCAAAATATTTAAAAATTTTGAATTATTATTTAAATATCCTTAAATTTCTTTCATAAAAAATAAAAAATTTAAGTTGTGGGGATTAATAATTTGTTTAAGCTTTAGTTTTTATTTTAATTCGTCTTTTGGATTTATTATTGCTTATTGTTTATTTTCAAATTATTTTTAATAATCTCTTTTTCTAATTGTTTAATTGTCTGTCTTTTTTAATTCATCTTTTTGTTATTTAATTTATCTTTTTATTTATCTTTTTATTTTTAATTTTAGTTTTTCTTCTTTTTTCTTTTTAAGTGAGGTTTTTTCTTTTTTCTTTTTTTTCTTTCTGTATCTTTTCTTCTTGTGTCTCTGATCTGTACCTAATAAAAAAATACTACTATAATTTTTTAATAAGGGAATAAACCACTATCACTCTTTAATAGGGAAAGAAAATTTCATTTTGACATAACATTAAGAAAAAAACAGAAAATTCTTTAATAAGAAATTAACTGGAAAAAAAGAGCCTTTTTTTTTAATTCCTTAGTTTCTTCTAATGTGTCCAGAGGTATGGTGTCGGGGGCTAATAGGCATTACGTACATCTTGATTTTTCCTCAGATTAAAAACTTAATTTCCTTAAAAACTTTTCCACCATCTCATTATCACACTAGATGAACTCTTAAGGCGCTCTTATTCTTTCATTGGTATTTAATATCCTTCTATCGTCAAGAAGTAAAAAGTAAATTATCCTAAGATGTATGATTCGATTTAAAAACTTAATAGCAATCGAGAAATATCTCTATTTCCAATTCAGCTCTTCAAAAACTTTATCTTACAGATAATTACTTTTCCTTTCCTCTTCTCAAGAATTCAATTAATTATTTTTTTAATTTCAAATCTTTGTAAAAAAAATAAATTATAGGTTTCTTCCCCTCCTTCAAGAAAATTAAATGAAAATTGAAATTATTTGGAAGGAAGAAATTTGTGATAATTTAATTAATGAGATGATTAGTAATTTACAATAAATAATGTACAATAAAAATAAATAGCTCTGTAATATCAAAATTATTAAGAATTTTTAAACAAATAATAATTTTTCATTTTAATCTACTTTTAGAAATTTTTAAATTTTCTTTCCTAAATAAATTTATAATAATGTTTGTATTAATGTGTCTATTAGCCTAGAAAAAATAAAATAAATAAAAAAATAAATGATTAGGTTAATTCAAATTCAACTTGCTATATATTATTAGTTATCAGAATTATTATTTTATATTGAATAGATTATTTAGAAATCACAATAGATTTTGCATGATAAGTTTTTCCCTCGTAGAAAATTGTTTTTGTTTTTATTTTTAAAATAAATGGAATCTTCTCATAAAAAAAAATTGACTGATGGAAACAATTAATCCATTAAATTTTAAAAAGTGAAGATTGGAAATTGAAATATCCTTTTTTCTAGCTAAATCAATGAAGAGACATTGAAGATTATAAGAAATAAATAAAGTTGGAATTTTAAATAAATAAAAAGTATTTAGAATGATAAGATTCTGCAATAATAAATTGAGGAAGGGAAAAAAAAGTTTACTAATTTCACTATAATTTAAAAAAATTAAACAAAAAAATTAATAAAAAGGTAAAACATAACTAATAACAAGCAATAAATCAAATAGTAAAAATGGCTGACAAGGAAGAATTCACTTTAGAATCTTATGCTAAGAAGTAAAAGTTCGAAGAAAAGAAAGATTCAAAGGGCAAAAACAATAAAGGAGGAAAGAAGAGAATCGAAAAGAAGATGAGTGGTGTTAAGTCTGTTAAATCTGCTATCCGTCGTACTGGTATCGCTGATAAGAATCGCTCTGGTGGGGTATGTTCTATAATAAATAATAATTAAATTACTTGATCAACAAATCTGCTCAACGATTAATATATTTCGCTTGATCCTTTAGAAAACCTAATTGGATTCTATCAATAACCAACTAGTAATTGCTAGCTAGAGTAAAAACAGAAAAGTGAAAGAGGAAATATTTTTATCGTTTGTTGTTGTTCGTTCTTATATCTATTTCAGCGTTTTTCGAAAAAGTAGTAAATCATCCCTCACTTCCATAGTGATTTTTCCACTTTTTTGAACAATGCGCCTTAATGGTATTAATAGATAGTGATATGTGAAGAGAGTAATAATAGTCTAAATAAATCATTCACTTTTCTTCTCATTTAATAGATAAATATCTTTCTTTTATACTTATTGTGCAGCAGCAAGTGAGTAGTCAACCACTTTGTGCTAGACATATACAACTACAAATAGCAAAATAATTAATGCATCTAAAAATATGCTTTCTTAAGGACTTTTCTATCAATTTAATCACCAGAAGGTGATATTGTTGTCACATTTTCTCTTCCTCCCCCATAAAATATTGCCAACACATCAATTATCCCCCCTTGCTAACCCTTAAGCATCATTCCTTTTTATTTGATTTTTATCTCTGGTTAAGAGAAATTAACAAAATGGCATGGTGATTGCCACTTTATTCTATTATTATACGATGTATAATTTATTAGGGTTCCTCATAGTTGATGATGTAATGATGTTGCAACATATGAATTTTTAATTCCTCCCCAATTTTATTCTAAAAAAGACTTGGACAAAGTCTTGATTTCAATTTCTACCTCCAGAAATCAATCATTAGAATCAACAAGAGAAGAAAATATTGTTTGTATTTTATGATATCTATTTCATTCTATTGACTCAATCTTTTTGAAAATCTATGGTTTTTCCACTTCTCAAGCTAGAATATCATTTCTTCCTCATGATAAGCTCTTCTCGCCTAATTTGCTTCATCTATCTTCTATCTTCAATTACTATAATCTCATGAGTTCCTAAGAAAATAAAAGGGAATAGCACTTTCAAATTAAATAAAACGACTTCTCCTAAATATCTAGACACAAATTATTAATTTATAAAATTTGAAATAAAATTTATCTATATTATAATCTCTCTCTCTTCTCTTTAGCGAAGTTGATTGCGTAATCCTACTAAGATTATAAATAAATCATAAGCTAGGCTTTGGTTGAGTACTGATTATACTTGGATGATGGAATTGACAGATGAAGATAGATTCAAATGGCAGAAGAAGAATAGAATGAAGAAGAAATAATGGATGAATTTGTAGAAGTTAAAGATTCTCAATAGTATTCTTGAATCAATTAATATGGATTTAATTAAAAGTATAAAAAGATTCTATTTGATAGCATGTTTAGATTAGATATAGATAGGAATACTTATAAACTAAGTTAAGCAAATATTATTTTATTTTTAATCGTCAAACTTAAAAGAAAGAAAGACTATCTTAAGAATTAAATTTTAGAAATTTCTACTTAAATTATCAGCATTAAAAGTGACTCTTTCATCATCCTTCCTTTATTTTTTAAAGAAAATCCTTTTCAATATGAACACAACGATCTATCTTCACACTATTTTCTTTTTTTACTCTAGTTAATAGCTTTGTTAGTATTTAAAGTAGTATAAAAATTGCTTAGAATTTAATAAAGAATTTTAAGAAATTAAGAAAAATATATTGCTAATTTGCAGATTTGTTAGATAAACCATTGGTTATAAGAATTAATATTTTAATCAAAACATATTATTTTAATAGAAACCTCGTTAAAACGCTCCTAATAATTCTTCTAACAAGAGTAGAATCATCAGCAGACCTGTTTAGGAATCTAGAATCTAAAAGGCTAAGGTAGTTCGTGCTATTCCCGAACATAAGAAGAGAATTGTTAAGGTCTACAACTTAGTCCCTACCATTAATAACGAAGAATTCTATGTAATTAAAGCTTTCACTATTAAAATTAGAATTAATGATTAAAAAGAAAATATTTTGATAAAAATATCCCTATAAAAAATAATAGAACCTCTTTGTTAAATATGGAAGCATTGAACAATCAAAGATTGAAACTGATAAAAAGGGCAAATCTGAAGAAAAGGGTTATGTTGTCTATAGAGATAATGAAGCTGCTAAGCGTGCTATTGAAGATTTGAATGGTAAAATTTAGATTCTTAGATGAATTTGTTAATATTCTACTGCTCTTTCTTGATCTATTAGATCTACTAGAATTAACACTCAATCATAATTATAAAAATAAAAGGTGTTGAACTTGAAGGAAGAATAATTACTGTCGAATTCATGAAGGATGGTGATAAGCTTCCTGAAAGATCTGGAAACTAAGAAGCTAACGGTGATAGAGAAAGAAGAAACTCTGATTCTACTCCTGCTCATGGTATTTAGAAAAGAATCTTCAAGGAAAAGAATGATAGATTTGAAAGAAGAGATCGGTAAATAAGCACTTCTCATTTATTAAATCATTAAAAAAATAAATCTTGGTGACTATTTTGTCTTATTCTATGTGTTTAATATAATTAGTGGTGACAGAAGAGATTTCGATAGAAACAGAAATAACAACAGAAGAGACTTCGATAGAAACAGAAGAAGTAACGGAAACAATAATAATAACAACAATAACAGAAATAGACAAAATAGAAATAACAGAAAGTTCAGCAGATGAGCTGACTGGTAAATGGAATCTAAAGATTCCTTTTAAAATAATTATCAACACAAACCTTAATTTATTTTCTGAAAAGTTTTATTGAAATAATTACTAGATTTTCATTCTCTTCATACTTATTAAATCTATTGACAAGCATTCAAAAATATATTTGAAGAGGCTTCTAAAATAATTAAATACTTTAATAACTGATTTATTTTTAGTTGCTTCCTTTCTAAATATGTCTAAGTGTATTATAGATCGTAAGTAAGTTATAAGGAAATAATTAATAAAATGTTGATAAGAGTTTCTTTATATAAATTATATAATAAATGCTAGTGTTCTTTTGATTCTTTTGGATTAAATCAAAACTTAATTATATTTACTAAGAATTTAAAGTAGGTAAAACCTACAAAATTTACTCAAACACATGCTTACATAATTTCTTTTTATTTTCGCTTCATTTTGTTTCTATCTTTTCATGCTTTGATTATGTGTTTGCATCTTTGTTTGCCAATCATTTTGCTGGTTAATAATAATTAATGTTTTTATAATTATCCTTTCCAATGTTAATCTTTTATTTAATTAGCTTATTATGGCCGAAATCGACACATATTTACTCTCATTCTCACGTATTTAATCATCTTCAAGGATATTATTTAATAAAAATTAGCTGTTTTATATAATCTTCAACTTTATAATAGATTTGATGAAGAGGATTCTTCAGAAAATTAAATATTTTTATTAATTGTTAGTATTTTTCTTATACCATAAATTCATTAAGAATGATGATGCCCTATTATTTCCTTTTAGATGTAATTTTTCTAAAATTAAATATTATTTATTAATGTAATTGGGGGAAAAACATTAAGATCATATGCAATTCCTACTTTTAAATTAATTAAATATTAAAATTTATTTCTTTTAATATTAAAAAAGATTCAACTAAACAACTGAATTTAATCTAGGCTCTACTCTTTTATTTACTGGACTATAAGGAATTTTTTATCTTTTATTTGTTTGAAATGGTATTTTATGTAATTTATCTTCAAGATAACCTTGAGAAATAAAATAAATTGAGATAGAAATTTATGTTTGTCTTAGAATAATACATAAGAAGATAATAACGAGAAACATTTTATTTTGAATTTGATATTTTAAAATATATATCTTAAAAAGAAATAAAAGCTATTATGCTCTGCAAATGCTTTAAATATGAAAATAGCAAAGTGATTTAGAAATATAAGTATGCACCTCTTTAAGATTTTCTAATTTAAGTAATTATGATAGAAAGTGAAAAATAAATGAATTAAGAATATAGTTGTTAATTAACACATCAATCACTAATCACTGAAGCAAAAATAAATTATAATCATAATTATTTCTGATTATAGCAATCCCAAAAATTCAATATATTAATAGCGAAATAAATAAATTCAAGAGATATTTTAATAAGGAAATGGTCTTTGATTGTAATTCTTATGTTTTAAGAAGAGTTTGTTTTTATATTTGTAATTTTTATTTCTTGAAAAGCATTAAAAAGTATTATCTGATAACCAACAAATATTAAAAGCTTCAGGCTAACCAACAAAATTTTTAACAATAATTCTAAATAAGATAATTGGATTAAAGGCAACAACCTATCAGAGCTTAATTCAATAATCAAAATAAAGAAAAATAAATTAAAAGAATATAACAAAATAGAAGCAATTAGAAAAGAAAATAGAATGTTAACTCATTAAAGTAGCTTCAACTCTTCCTCTGCGAAGAAAACAAAAAGATCATCAGCTCATGTTAGTAGTAGTGTGAGTGTCAATCCATTCGTTCCTCAGCTTTCAAGCGCATTTATCTAAACATCTTTTGGATAACTTTCTTCAAAGCAATTAGTAGACTCACATTCCCTATTCTGCACTAAGCACAACCAAAAGTCTATTGAAAAGGTTTGTCTTCATCCCACTTGTGAATCTGATATCCTCCTCTGCACTGAATGTTTCTTTGACTACTAATCTCACATTTCTAATCACCGCGAATATATTTTCAGCTATTCAGATTTTATTTAACTATGTAAGGAGAAGTCTCTCAATCATCATGACACTCTCCCTCAAGAGAAGAGTTTCAATTTAATTCTTGCCGATCTTGACTCTGTAAGCAAATAATTTTATTTTTTAAGCTTATTATAAGAAGGAAAGTTGATTGTTCATTTATTTAAAGAATTAATACATTTTATAATTAAATGAATTCAAAATATTTCACTTTGAAGCTATTTCTACTATTATAATTTTAAGGAGAAGTTAAAAAATAAGTTTGAAAACTAAATTAATTTTAATAAATAAAGAATCTTGTCAAATACAAAACCCATATCAGAAGAGAAGAAGAGAAGATTGATGCTGATTTTGATTCCCTTATTGAGAATGTAGTTTCAGATTTGAACGATCTTAGAAGCAAACTTAAAGATAGGTTGAAAAATCATTAAGAAACCTACCAAGGTCTTTGCAACTAGCTCAAAGAATAGACCAATAGCCTAAACAGAGAAGCAACTTCGAATCATAAACTCAATAATGATTATGATGTTTTCCTCAATAATTTAACATCCCAAAAGAATAACTCAATTAATTTCAAAAGACTGATCACAAACTTAAAGCCAATCATTTTAAAGGTAAATAATTGCTTTTCTAATAGACTTCAATTTGCGTATAATTTAATTAAAATTATCCCAAATCAACCTATCTATCTGCAAAAAATTCTAAATTTTAATTTTATAATTTATTTGTTAGATGTAGTAATTAATATCCAAGAAAAATAAAAATAAAAATTTAATTAATTTATTTTACTATTACCTAATTAATTCTACTGCCTTATTAAACAATTAGATATCTTCTCAATCATAAATATATATTTTTAATTAAATAGTAACTCCAATATGATCCTTCAAAGAACGTCCTCGGATTAAGTAACTTCCAATCCAGTATTAAGTCTGAAACCAGTATCGCTAATAATTTAGCAGGAGATAAATCAAATAATTCTCAAAATCTTTTAACAAGTAGCTCTCTCTTCAACACCCAATTCTCATCTTCCTCTGCTACTTCTTCTCTTAGCGATAAGGGAGTTAATAAATTCTAGAAGAATTTAAAGGATGTCTTTGCCGAATTCCAAAACATGACTACTTATAAACCTCTTTATCGTAATAAGGGAGAAGCTAACAATATTTACCGCGCTTACTTAGCTGAACACCGTAGATAATATTTCTCTTTCTTAGAAGGACTAAATTAATTTGTTGCCTTACAAACTAATCCTGCTGCTTAAGCCAATGGTTAATTCAACAACTAAGGTAATGTTAACAATGTGCCTATTAATGTTATGAGCGTTAATAATAGTATGATTAACAATACTTTTACTACCAGCTGTTTTGGAATGTAATCTCCTCAAAGCAAAAAGAATTGTGTTGCTTGTTATGGTAGCAGTAATAAGAAGACAAGCACAGTGCTATTAAATTCTTTTACTAACTTCAATAATCTCTATACTAACTTAACAGTAGCTCCTACTGATATCAATAATCAAGCTAATAATGAAGAAGCAGTTTACTTAAATAATTCTAATTTCTCCTCTTAAAATGTAAAATTGGCAGAAAAATAAAAGATTTCTACTATTGATCACCTACAGACAATTAATACTAAACATACTAAAGGTATTTTCGCTATTAAAGTAATTGATCCTGAAACAATTGTTACTGCTAGTAGTGATAAAACAGTACGCATTTATAAGAATTTAGTTGAAGTTAAGGACTTTACTTTCTAATATGATGCTACTTGCCTTTCAACAATTCGTAATAATGAACTCCTCCTTGTTGGTTTATATTAATGTTTTGCTGTTATAAATCTTAATGATTACTCTATCGTTAAAATGGTTAATTGTGAACATGAATCCACTATCAACTAACTTGTAGGCCTAAACGACTCATAAACTGTACTTACAGTTTCAACAGATCCTAAGATAATTTCTTTCAACCTCTTCAATAGTGAAATTACTCATCCTAAGAAATATTTCGAGCACAGAGATAGCATTTACTGCCTTGAATTGTTCCCTAACTAAAAATTCGTTGCTACTGCTGGTAAGGATCGCTCAATTAAGGTCTGGAAGCTTAACTTCTACAAGGATTTCCGTTAAAATGCATTAGGTATATAATTACAAATTCCTTTTTTACTATTTTAATTTTTAGTAATCAATTAAAAATGTTTTTTTAAATTATTTAGAAAAATTAACCTTGGATCTCAACTTAGATAATGCTCATACAAGTGATGTTACTGCTTTGAGAGCTTGCTAAAATTATGATACTATTTTAATTAGTGGGGCTGCTAATGGTGATATTAAGATCTGGGATACTGTAATTGGTAAACCTTTAAGATGTATGAGAAATAATAGTGGTTGGATTTTCAATATTATTACACTTGAAAGACCTCATCTTGCCAATATTATCAATGAAAACAGAAAACCTATTATTGATTCTTGGAAAGAAAATACTGAAAATATGTGTTCTCCTAAAAAGAATTTAGGTTCTGCCTCTAAATAATAATAGGCTACTCTTGAAAATTTCTAGTCACCTGTTAGAGGTAACAAACTTACTAAAGCTTAAGTTGAATAAATCAATAACATATCTTTCGTCACTTCAAGTTTCGATGGCATGATGAAGGTTTGGGAAGCTTCCAAGGAACATCCTATTCTCTAGCAAAAGAGCAAGAATATTTATGAATGCTATCCTTTTGGAGGTGTTGGTGCATACAAAACTGAAAATAAAATTCATATGGTTACCTCAGGAAATAGAGGAGACAATACCCTCAATATGTGGGCTCTTAAGTGAACCAATTGATTTAGAAACTATATTATTTCATACTTTCTCCCATTAATTATAAAATGCTTTTAAATGGATAAGTATTTCTCACTTTCTTAAAATGAAAAATATTTATATACAGACTAACTAACCGATTAACTAGTAAATAAAAGATAAAAAATAACCAAATAGGTAAGCTAAAAACAACCAACCAACCAAACATCCAAACCACCAATTGTATAAAAAATTATTAAAAAATAACTTATAAACCAATATAAATTCTATCACTAACATATTTATTTGATTGTAAAATTACAATATCTATTATATATTTCGTTATACCATTTTTATTATTTTATCTTCACATACAAAATTTCCTGTCATTTTGCTATTTTTCTTCATTTCTATTAGTCATTTATTAGAGTTACTATTAAAGAAAGATATCTTCTTATATTTTTGATAAAATTTCAATACATTTTATTTATTTTTTTATCATATCATACAAAGTAATTTTATTAGGTAAAATAAAAGGAAGGTAATAAGAGTAGGATAAACAAAAAACAATTAATTTTTATTAAATTTATCTTAAAATTATTATATATATTAATCATTTAGATAATTTCATACAAGAATAAATAATTGCTTTTATATTTTTTATTACAAGTATTATTTTTCAATTAGAAGATAAATTATCAGATGATTGAATCTATTCTTATGTTACTAATTCTATATAATTAGGTTATTTTTACTGATTTTATATTACTAAATAAGCACATCTTCTCATTTTTATGAAGTTTTTATTTACTTTTATTATTTTTAATACTTCAGTCGGGATTAAATATTCTAGATATCTCCATTTGTATTTTTGATATATTTTCAAGATTTATTTCTACATGAAAGAAATACCAATTAGAATCACTAGTAGAATGATAAATATCATGCAGAAAATCTAAGAAATTATATAGATGACTTTAACAAAATTAAATATCTCAGAATATTGACTATCATTGAATTATTGAAACATTAAAGAAGTTTATAGAATTAAGATTGAGAGGGATACAGATATCTTTTCCAATTAGTTAAGATTAGATAGTCTGAAGGGTTTTAGTTTTTGTAGAGCTGAAAAATAAATAAATAGATGTAGCGACATAATAATCCCACATATCAAAGTATATTATTTAAATGCTATGCTAGTAGAAACTAACAACATTTTGATTATTAACCTTATAAACTCCCAATAGTAGAATTTTTATTGGTATTCTTTATATAAGAATCCAAAAGAAAACATAATTTTAATTTATTGTAGTGATTTCCTAGATTTAAATAGTATAATAAATATAGTAAGGGGAATTAAATTTACCATTATTACAAAAACTGGAATACTTAATCTCCTAATATCACTTATTTATTCATTGCCATAGCAGTCAAGGCTTAAATCTAACATTGAATATTTTCCTTTTTTATATAGATTAAGACAAGCAAAACTTTATAAGCATAAATTTAACATAGTAGCATTAAATATGATCATAAAAATGTATTAAAATGAGAGAAACAGTGTATATAAAACTTTCCTTTAGTTAATTCTCTTTAGTAAGAAGAATATGAGAATGAAAAATGAAACAAAAAGAAATAAAACAGTGGGTGCAGTAATAGCAAGAACAATATTAGCAAATCCAATACTCTATAAGTCAGGGAAGGTTTGTATAATTAGGCAATCTAATGATATAATTTATGAATTAATAGGATCAGCTACAGTAACTGAAATATTTTTTATCGAATTAATAATATCAACATTAGTGAAGCCATTAGAAATAGAATAGATAGAGAAATTAAAGAATAATATTTTAATATAAACTGAAGTTAAATTCTATTCGTAAAGACTTCTTCCAATGTACATGATATTCATTTTAGAAAGATATTTAGCTAGTATATAGTTTTAAAGACTCTTAAAGTTACTCACGATAATTAAACCCACACTAATAACGAGGGCAACAGACAATACAATTAATTTGATTGTATTATTAGATATTGATTCACACTTACCGCATTGAAAAATACCAATTCTTGAATATGATTACCCCCAATATTCTCCTTTAATATCACAATTCAAGCATTAAGGACCTATATGACCTTCGAAACACAAAGAATTACTTATATTAAATCCTCCTATACAACTTTTAGGTTAAATAGTACATGCTACAATGTCATTAGAATTTATAGAATAGGATTCTCTCCAATATCCTTCTCTTAATGAAGAGTAATTGGCATAACATTATGAGAAATATTAGGTATTACAAGTTTAGCATGACATAGCAATATTTTATGATGGTTGATCATATAATTTTAAATGATTGTATTAATTATTCTTGCTATTAAAATTTTAATCATCTTAAAGTGAGATAGGCTATAACGATTTTTAAATCTCGCAATACTTGCATATAAATTAAGAATTCTGTTACTGATTAAAAGAAACTTACTCCATATTATTATCACAATTTGGTGCTACATTTAAGGCTTACATTGTTAATGTCAAATTTTATCCCATGATAGAAAAAACAAATTTATTTAAATATTTTTAATTAACATCTATATTCGCAACTATATAAGGCTGTTAAATAGATTTTACTGGGACCATTACGAAATTTTGGTTTTGAACTAAATATTCAAACATGTTAAAGGATGTTGCATTATGATTTACTTTAGGGTATAATTGTCCTTATATTTTAAATTTCAATTAAATTATGTACATAATTCCAATATAAACTTCAAAATAACTTTCTTTAATTTCCTAAATTTTTTACATATATAAAGGAGTAGATTCAAATGAAGGGTTATACTGAATTAGAGAATCAAAAACAATAGAATCTATTCCTAAGCTATAATCATTATCACAAATACTAGCTTAATTGTCCATAAACTTTATCTTATTAAGCTCATCTATTGAAGAATTCCTAGAGATATATAATGCACCACCTACAGAACTACTACAATTCTTGAATGTAACATTTTCTATATGTTTAACTTTTCCTCCAAATATACTGCCTCCAAAATCTTTACTATTGAAAGAATCAAATAGTATATTGAAGAGTCGAATAGAAGTATAATCAGTTAATTATATTAAAATGCATCCTGCATAATTATTAGAGTATCCGTTTCTTAGATTTGAGTTTTATATTGTTAACACATTTACTTCATGTAATGATAAAAGCCCATACTAGTTATATTAAAAATTAGCTTCCACCTCTAATAGATTCAACTAAATAGCTGTATTTATTGATATGAGATATTAAGGGATATAATCTTCATAAAATTATTCTTTAAAATATGTATCGTTACTTCTTAGATTTTTAGGTGAAAGGAAAGTAAAATTAGTAATCTTAATATCATTAATTTTATTTAATAGAAACATTTAATTTTTTACTTATGTGTTTACTATTTTATGATTATTCAGTATTAAATAATTAGATGATTCAGAACTTAAAAAGGGATATTTTGTCTAAGAATCAGCTAAGTATAGATTTTGAATTTATATATTTGCCATATTTACCTTAATAAATTCTTCTATCAATTATATTTTTTCAACAATCATGTTATCTATTAATAATCTAGCAACTGTTTAAGCTACAATAATTTATTTTTGGGTTAATAATTTTGGATGTCTAACATATAATTTATTCAAAGAAACCTTATTACACTACTTGAAATTCAAAAAACTTAATTCACCTACTTAAAATGTTCCAATTAGGATTTAATTAATTGTTAACTCATCTATCAACATAAATTAAAATATAATCATTTAACTTGATTCAATATCCTATTGAAAGACCATTGATTCTATTCTAACTTATATTGAATTTGTATTTATGGGATTACTTTTCTAATTTTAATTTGCTACACTTTAAGCATCCTCCATTTGTTACTATATATCAAATATAAAAACATTTTTCTAAGGATATTAATTAATAAACTCTATTTTCCCAATATTTAATAATGATTCACTACCTAACTAAATAGTTAAATAAGTAAAATTAGTATCATTAAAAAGTTAAGGATATATCTAATTTATAACAATATTCTCGATTAAAGCTTCCTTTTATGATATTAAAGTATACTAACATGTTTGTAATATTCTGATTGGATTTTGCTGATTATCAATTACAAGTTAATTAATACTTAAAGAATTTATAGCCTATAATTAGAATGTTGAACAAAATTAGAAGCTATTGACTAACTTTTGTATTATAACATCATTAGCTGATATTTATACAAAATAATTATAATCATCCTAGACATTTTTATTCTAATCCTCTTAAAATTATTAATATTAACTATTTAAAGGATTATTAAATTCTGAGTATTCTATTTTTTTTACTGCTATATCTTGTAAGTTGATTTGTAATTTATCTACATTACTGATAGAAATAAGCCTAGATCCATTAAATATCTTTAGCTAATCTCCAATAAATTTACCAATTGTAACATCCTAAACATTTTAAAATGATAGAAAGAAACTCATTTCTTACTATAATTATATTAAGCTACTTTAAAGTATAATTTAACTAATAGTTATTGTCTTAACATCTTGCAATATTATTGGCGAAGTTAAAACTATGTTAAATAAATTTAAGTCAAAAGTTAAACTATCTTGCCCTTTTATAACAATTTAATTAGCTATACACTCATATTATATTTATTGATTCTAAAAGATATCTAGTAGTTATTATTAGCAGCTTTAATCCTAGTATAATTCTGATCTTCTCAATAATACTTGGCTAATGAAAATTATCAAACTAAATAATCTAAGCATTCCAAATGTCAAATTTTGTTATTTATTTAGAAAGAAAAAGAATAAAATTATATTGAATTAATTAATGAATTTGTAAAAGAATAAATATTTCTATGTATTTACTTATCTAAAAAAAATATAAAAACATAGAAAAATATAGTGCATATTTATAATAAAAAATGTCATTAATAAATTAAAATTGAAGGTAGGTTGAAGTTGTCACTTAAGTTCAAAGATTTTAATCTTTGTTTTCAATGTCTATTTGATTATCATCTCTCAAATCTGTATTATTACTATTTAATGTAATGTTATCCTAAGCATTTTGTGTGATTGTAGAGATTTTCTTTTCTAAATGTTCTTAACCTTCTAAATTCATCACTTCATTAGATATTTATCTACTTTCATTCATTGATATAGGAGGATTTTAATTAAATGTGCTAAATTATCTTTGGCTAACACTCTCTCTTTCTTATTAAAATATGCTAAGTATACCAAAATCTTCAACCTATATTGGATTTTACTTTTCTATGTTCATAGTCTATTCTTCTTATGCAGAGTTTAGTAAAAATCTTTTTGAAAGGAGGGGTTTTAAATTTAAATGTAATTAGCCAAATATCATTAAAGATACAGAATCCCAAATAATTTCCCTTCTGTAATTATATCTTAATTAGCTATTTAGGAATCCCTTATAAAGTAGGATATATTTTGAAATGCATTTATCTTTAGTTTATATAGCTCTTATCTACTCATCAAATATTCTATGAGTTTCGAATGTACGAGAGAATTAATTCATTACTTTAACTACTGCAAAAAATTTTCTAAGGTTTATTAAGTTCTTGAAAATAAAAGTTTTAATTTTAAATACATCTAATTTACATCTCTAAAATCTTGCATTATTATCAAATATGAGCTCGAGCCTAAATTTTTTTAACTCTGTTTCGTAGAGATTCTTTAAATTAGCACATATACTTAAAAGTCTGTCATAGTTAAAATCATCTGAGTAAATTTAATTTCCTTACATGTAAATATTAAGATCTTTTTGAATATGGTCATAGGATATCGAAAAAGAATCTTCTTTGCTATTCTAATCTCTAAATCTAAGCTCTATGTTATCAAACTAATGATAAGAATATACCAAAGATCTTATTTTATCATATGTGTCATTTTTGTCACTATCAAGATCTATATTCAGTAACAAAACTTTGAGAGATTTTATTTTTCCTATAAATGCTTAAATGAATTAAAAGAAGGAGTAAAATTAAAGTTCATTAATAACAACATCTAAAGTAACTATACTAAATTATTAATATGTTTAGTGAATGATGATAAATTGATCAAATACATTCATTAAAGTAGAATTTTTACAGTCTACTCTAATATTAATATTATTATCTTTATCTTTAATAATATCTAAAGTTTATGTTTTTATTTCTATTATCTACTCTCTTTCTATGTACTTAAACATTTCCATCATATTGCCAACATTTTAAAGATTGTTAATTCCTTCAAATTTAAAAATTCCACTCATCAGCTTCTTTGATTACTCTTAAAAGGGGAGTAAATGAGTTATATTTTTTATGCAATCCTTTTCCAAGCTTCCATTAAATCCACCTTCGACTATAGTTTCAATTGTTTATAATTCTTTGATATTTGTTTTGATAAATTTAATTAATTTAGGAGCTAGGTCAGACAAGTGATTACAAAAAAGCTTAATTTTTAAGTTTTTAAGATTCTTTGAGTTGGAAAAGAATTTCAAAATTTTATCAATTTATCCATCATGTGTATCAGATTATAAGCTAAAATGCAGCTCATTTACAATTGAAAAACAATTTATTGTCACCAATTCATTGATAAATGATGGAACTTTATGTCTCATATTTAATTTCAATTAAATATTCTTAAGCTTAGAATTTATTTCATACAAAAAGAATAATTTTGTTTAGAATGGCTATTTCTTCATTTATTTTAGCTGGGAACTATTAGAATTTATTTTTTCCCATTATTATTATAATATCTTCTCTCTCACGCCTTTATCTAAGAAGTTATTTAATAATGAGTCCTTCTCTATCTTTTTCTTTTTTTGATTTTTAAAGATTAATTATAATATTGTTTCTTATTGTTTTAACAACTAGTTTAAATGATATGCTTAATGAATTATCTCTTAATTTTTTAATATGACATCAAATTAATTTTTTCTAAATCTCTTGACAGCTGTTGAATGTTTATTATCAACAGCAGTTAGAGCTTTTACGATGTGAGGGGATATTTATTGCTTTTACTATTATTAATTTGAAATTGAAGAGAGAGATCCTTTTTTTAGTTACTAATTCTAAGCACTAGATGAATTTTAACTAGCCTGAATTGAATAATTTACTAATATTTGTAAGCTTTAAAGATTTTACTTCCAAAGATTTTTTAATTTAATATCTTATTAAATAACAGATATTGGTGCCACAATCGTAAAATGACTTATTTTATGATTGATCTTAGAAAAATCTAGGATTTATGAGTAAATATGCCTATTATTATTCCTAAATGAAATATTCTCCATATTTATATGTATTTTTTAGGTGGTTAATTTATATTATATAATGAATGGATAAATAAATGACCAATCTTCAGGTTTAAAAGCTTTAGCCTATTATTAATCCTCCTTGAAATGAACTGAAAGATTTCTTGTTGGTAAATCATATTCTAGCTTCAAATCTTCAGAATCTAAGCAAAGAGATTAATTTTTTTTTAAAATAGCATCTAAAACTGGTAAAATAATTTTATTTATCTAAGCTGATGTAGCGAACTTCATTTTAATTGAAATGTAGTTACTTGCTCTTTCTTTTATCCATTTCCAGAATTCTTTCATTTACATAACATCGCAATCTTCTATTAAACCTGGTTTGAAAAAACTGATATCCAAAAAGAGATGCTTATTAGAAATGTAAGATTCCTAAATCCTTTGTTTTTCTATTTCATCTTTATCAGTAGAATTACTTATTGATGGTTCTTTAAAGTGAAACAAAATATTTTATGCTTAAATGAGTAAATACTTATTTAATTTGCAAGCATTTAGAAAAGAAAGAATATCTTCTTATCTTAATTTTGTATTCCAACAAGTAGAAATCATTTCTACTTTCTCCATCGATCCAATATTTTTAATTACTTATAATTTCCAATCTCTTTACACATCTTGTAACTCAAAAATAAACGAAGCATGAAATAAATCTTTTAAATTCTCTCCTGCTAGATTATAAATCAATTAATTGTAGTGAGTATCGATCTAATATTTATAAAAAAACTCAAGTTGCTTTATATCTTTTCCTGAAATGTTAATGAATTCCTCTATTAATTAAAATATTTCCTCTCCAATTTCATTAATAAAACATATCTAAAAGTAATGTTCACTCATAAATCTGAGTATAAACTCCTATTTTAATCCAATTAATTCAAACCTAATTTATTTCAATAATTTGTAAGGTCCATCTAGTATTTTTTATACGATTTCTTTAACAAACATTACATTTTCTCCTATTTAAATATGTAGAGAATCACCCATCTTAACTTATGACTAGGTGTACCTTTTCTACAAATCAAATTCACTTATATCCGAATCATCTTCTAACTGTATCTAAATAAACTTAATAATCTTTCCTCCTTCCTCTTCAATAAAATTTTTTTTCATTTTATAACAATATATGCCTTCTATTTTATTATTTTTGTGTGTTTATTAGTTATTATCTTTAGGACTTTTCTCTAAATTAATTAATAGGTTTAATTATAGCAATTAAAATTATAAAAACTAATAGAGGAGTTTAATAGAATATCCGCCATTATCTAAAAAATTCCCTTTTTCGGTAAATATTAAGCGGTAATGTTCTATAAGAAAGGGAATAAAATAAAATTTTTGATGAAAAAATAATTTTAAAATAAAAGTTAAGGATTTAATATAAAATATATTTTTGAATTTACAATTTAATAATAATGAAATGAATTAATTAATTAATTATTTTTTATATAATTTAAACTTATGACATTTTCTATTTTCATAGTTTTTCTTTTAATTAGGCATTTGTTTCATTTAAATGGGCTTTCGCGAGAGGCTATAGCTTTCAATTACAATAAAGAATTCTTAGCATTGCTATTCGATAATGATCTAGATTTATCATATCTCTAAGATTTTGATCCACTCAAGCTATAATTTATAGGTTATTAATTAATTTAAGAATTATTGGCAGAACAAGTATCTTAAGCTATTGTTTAATCCCCCTTTGATTGGGAGAAGATAAAAGAAGCACTGTCCTTCTTCTATCCAGAAGGAGGCAATTTGGAAGCACTCTTTGATAGATTGATATTATTTGCACTAGTATTATTTGAATTCGAGAGAATATCAGATTTATGAATATCACTGTAGTTATCATTTAAGAAATACATTTATTAGTTTTTCTTGTTATTCAAGTAATTACTATTTTGATATTATTTTTCAAGACCATTAATGAATTTTTAAAATTAAGGAGAATGCTCTAAGAATTCTTATTGATTATATGAATTATCAGGAGTCTTTGTCCTTTCTGCAGATCTCTTTATAAATTCAGGAGCTTCATAAATTTAGATAGTTGGAGTGCTCTATTGGTTTGATTTGATAGGAATCTTATTAGGGGATTGATGTGGAGATGATTGTTTCAATGGATTTTTGATAGATTCTTAAAAGATTTGTTTTTCTTCAATTAATTATCTATTGTAGTCTTTAATTTGATTATTTTATTATAATACTTTCTCATATTGAATGGTGAGTTATTTATAAAGGAAATTCAATTCTTCATTTTCCTTTATTAAGAGGCTGTATTTTGCCAAATACCCAGAATTATATTACTAGATTTTTTCTTCATACTTTAATTAAATCTCATCATTTTTCAACTATAATTCATCTAAATTCTTGCCTAGACTTTCCTTTAATTGGTCATTCTCTTCTTATAATTATTTATTCTTTTATTAGAGATCCTTGATCATATCGATATGCTTCTCAATTAGATTATTCAATTCATGATCATCTTAAATTTGATACATCTATTACTTGAACCCACTTTTTGAATCTATTTTTTTAAGAGGCGATTTCTTAGTAGCACTAAAATTACTATTACTAAATTTATCGTTTGGTGTAATTAAACGATTGAAAGGTGAAGTACTGATTCCTTTGTTAGGAGTTACTTGTTAAGAATTTTTTGGTTGTTACCTAGGAGTATAATTTTTAGGGTCTTCGAGAGTTTCAGTTAATTAACTTTGAATTAATTCAGATTGATTCAAAGTTTGAGCCTTTGACTATTATTACTATTATTAAATCAGAGTTTTATTATCAGCTTACAAATTTTCTAATTGTTTTAGTAAATCATCTATATGTTTTCCCAACAGTTCATTCTCTTCAGCTAGTTGTACTCTATTATTGATTTCTCTCTCTAATTCAAATTATAATTTTATAATAGTAGCTTCAGTCTGTGCCATTTAAACTCCTCTAGATCTATCAGTAAATGCTTAGTTATTGTCTAGTTTACTTGTATCTTATCTATCTGTAGTAGGATGTTCAGGTTTGGCTTCAAAAGTATTACCTGTAAGGCAGACAGGGGCAGTAGAGTTAAAATTAGTAATAGAAAATTCGCTGATTGGTTATTGATTGAAGATTAAAGACCTTTAGGTATTATTCTATCTTGTAGATATTACCTAGTTATTCTAATTATGCTGTTACTGCATTAATGAGAATTCAATTTCATTTTATTGATTTCTCATAATTTCAAGCTATCTTTATAGTTCTTCTAAACGGATTTATTTATCTTCATCTTATTGTCTAGTTATATACAATTCTTCATTAAGTAAAGAAATTTTTTTTAATAAATCATCGTAAGATAACCCATTATACGAAATCTATTTACGAGCAGAATTAGAAGCTTGAACAGCAGCAAGAGCAGCGGGATGCTTCTCAAAGAATGATTCTTATTATGGAATATCATTTTAGTAACTAGTATTATCTACACCTTCAAGTGGGACACAACTTAAATCATTATTCATAAGTAATAGATTATTATTTGACAAGAGATTGCTATCGTCATTTTCATTAACTCTATCTGTTATCACAAAATCTTTATTTTAAAAGGATAGTTTTGAAGGACTATTAAATTGTTAGCAATTTAATTAATCTTGTAATTAATGAATCTCTCTCATTCTTAATTGGTATAATTCTGATAATTCTTAAAATTTATGTTAATTATTTTCAAATATTTCAGTTAGCTCTTCATTTTGGTAGATTAAATCTTAATTTCTTTGAGATATCTCTTGAACTCTGTTGATTAGTTCATCATTTTTTATAAGATTTTCTTTATAGTGTTATTCTATTTTTTCCTTTTCTTGTTCTAAATCTAGTATTTCCTATTATTTCAGAGTGAGCATCTTATCTTTAACAATAAGTTGCTCAGCTAATTTATTTTGATCCTCTATAGAATCAAGAGGATAATCGTTTTCAGAGGATTTTCTATTTTTTGAAGCTGAATTCTATTATTAAGATTCACTATTGTTTTTAGTATGTAAAGCTTAACGAATTCTTGATATTTCCTCTAAAAGATTTTCATTCATTTCAATCAATCTAGATTTTTCATTTGTAAACTCATTATAAAGAGAATTTTTTTGATTAGAGAAATCATTCAAAATATCATTCTTTTCATTAAGGACTCTATCTATAATTTCATTCTTTTCAGTTATTATACTCTAAATTGACTCTCCATTTTATCTTTCTTATTATTCTTATTTGAGTTTTAGCATTCCATATTGCTCATTAAACTATTACATAAGATCATTACGAAGAATATCCATTTTTTAGCAATAGTCTTCTTCCATGTTAAGAACCATTTGATTATTTCTCTATTTGCATTCTCTCAACTCTTCTTCATACTTCTATTTCTATTCTAAAAGATCTTCTCTTAACTTAGAGAGGAGTTATTCTTTAGTTTATAATTCTCTTAGGAAGTTATGATCTCTTTCTTATCCACTACCCTTTTACTCTGCAATTAATTTATCACATTAATTACGATGAGATATTTCTTATTATTCGATTTACTATTTCAGTGCTAATATAGTTTCTTCACTCATCTTGTGTATGCGTTCAACTTCTAATTATTTTTCTCTTAATTGAATTTAAATACTCTCAAATTTTTCCTGAGAAATAGAGTCAGATTGACTTGCTAATTTCTGTTCACATTCTTCAAATTGAGCACAAAGAGATATAAACTCCTTATCTCTTTTTTCTATTTCTGAAGATAAAAGTTCATTCTATTTAACTAATTTCTCAATTGTATACTCTAATTCGTTAATTGTTTAGATCATGCTTCGCTTTTCTTCTGAGTACTTATTCATTATATTTTCTAATTCTTCAGATTCCTAGTTATATTATGTTATTTATTATTTTTATTTTAATTCTTAGGAATTTCTTAAATTTTCAATCTTCTTTAATAAACTCTCTTCCTATTGCTTTGTTGCTAGTAAATCAGCTTCTTTTTCAGACAATTCCCTTTCTTTAGCTTGCAAATTCTCTATCAATTCTAACTTAATTCTATTTGCTTCTTCAAGTTATTCAGAAAAGCTTGCTTGGAATTCATTATCTCTTGTTTTTTCTTGTAAATTTGCCATTTTATTTAGTAATTAAACTTCCTCTTGTAGTACATTTCTATCAATTTGAGTTTGTTCTAATTCATGTTTTAATAATTCTAGCTCTTTTAATATATTTTCTTTTTCTATATTTTATTTTTCAACTAATAAAGATAAATCTTCTTTCTCTCTTTATATTCTATCAAGTTAACTCTAGAATAAGTTATTATTATTTTATATATTTGACTTCTAATCTTCAATCATGATATTTAATTAATTCTAAAGGTCTTCTAATTTCTATTCTAGTTCTTCATTTTTAGCCTTTTCACTTGCAATTTTATTATCATTCATTTAAGAAAGCTATTCATTTTATTTTTATAATTCCTCAACTTTAGCAGAGAGAGATTTATTGAGTGCATTTGTTTTTTAAATTTTATTATTCAGATCATTTAAAAATGAATTTCTTAAATTTTCTTATTCTTAAGCCTCTTTCAATAGATTTTCACTTTATAATATTTTTTCTTAACTCTTTTAATAGTTTTCCTCAACTATTAAATATTTCTCCTTCAAATCTGAGTATCTCTTAGCTTCATCTTAGAGTTTTGTTGCTAATGTTTACTCATTAAAGGCCTTCAGTTCTTCAACTTACTATTAAAGTTGGTTTAACTGAAGTTACAATTATAATTTTTCTTCTTCAACATCTTCTATGATCTTCTTTAAAGTTTAATTTTGATTGTCCAAGCTTTCTTTAGCTTCATTTAATTAAATCTCTAAATCTTTTATATCTTCGATTAAAGCATTCTTAGATTGTTCATATTCATCTTAAAGCTTTTGAATTTCATTTTCATATTGTTCTTATGAGATTTATAGCTCGTTTTCTAGCTTCGATTATAAGAGTTAACTAAGATTCTATTGAGTCTTTAATTCTTCTATCTCCAACTATGATTAAAATAATTTTTTTTCATTTTCTTTATATTATTGGTCAATTTAAGAATTAATTTTTTTATATTTATTAGCTTCACTTTCTTATTCTTCAAACTATACTTCTAAAAGCTTATTTTAATCTTTAAGGAGGATTATTTAAGATTGTAATTAATTAATTTAGTCCTCTTTTTCTTAGCATTCTTTCTCAAATTATCTATTCTCTTTTAATTTTATTTCACAAATGACAAGTTATTCATTTATCATTTTAATTTATTCAACATTTTCATTAACCAATATTTCCTTCTATGATATTTAGTTTTTAAGTTTTTATTCTTGCTTCTATAGATCATCAATTTAATGTAAAAGCTAAATTACATTATTTTTAGTATTTTCATTTTCTGTTTATAAAACATGTAGCATACTATTTCTTTCTTCTGTTTCTTTAGTGTTAATTTCTAATAGTTCTGAAATAGATTTAATTTACATGGATATCTCTTCTACCTCTTTTTCTTTCTCATCTAAAATCTATTATAAAGTATTAATTTCTTGTTCTTTTTATCCTTAATATCCTTAACTATCTGCTTTAGTTTTCAAGAGACTACTTTCAAGACTTTAGCATTCTTATTGTAGGTTCAATAACTATTAATTTTATTATGTAATAAATAAATCTTTTTCTTTTATTTACTTATTAATTGAAAGTTATTTATTATTTAACAATTCAATCTAAGTATCTTTTTCTTTAATGTTTGTTAAATATTCATCAATTTATTAAGTTAAGGTATTATTCATACTTAATTATTATTTTAATTATTCTTTTATTTCTTAGGCAACTATATTTTCTTCGTTATACTTATCTTATAATTATTTATTTAAAATTTAAATTTCTCCAATTTCTTTTTGAAGGCTTAAGGTTATACTTTTTTCTTCTTTAAGTTATTCTTCTAAAGTTTATGATTATTTCTATGCTTATGCAAGTAAATCATTTAATTCATTTCCTGCTTCATCAAGCTAGACTAGTTATTAGCGAAGAGATTCACAATCATTAAATACATTACTCAACTCCTCTTACTATCTTTTATATTTTTCTTCCTATGCCACTATAATCTATTCAGATTATTCTAATTATTCTGTCTTTATAATAATTATTTATTGAATTTCTTTTAATTAGTTATTTAAATATTTAGAAGTTTCTTCAGTTGATAGTTGCTGGTCATATGCAAGCTATAAATCATTTTAGAGCTTTTCAACTTATTTCTGTTATTCCTATAGAATTTGTAGGTTTTCTTAATTTTCTTTGATAGTATTTTCATATTTAGTTTTAAACTCTTCTTTTTCTTCAGTTGATTATTTGATTAATTCATTTTTGGTTAAAATTTCTGATTAAACTTTCTCTAATTATTATTCTAATAAATTCTTTTCTTTAATAAGCTATTCAATTTGTTCATCATAACTTTGAATGATTTCATCTTAATTATTCTTGACAATAATTAGCTATTCACTTTAACTTTATATTTATTAATTCATTTAATCCTAAATAGTTTTGTGTGCTTCTTAGATTTAATCAATAAACATTTAATGCTCTAATTAAAGAGAATTTATTTTTTTCAAATTAGCTTAATTTGATCTTTCAGATTGATTCTAAATTTCTTTATTCTATCTTTCTAACTCTTAGATTTTATTTTCAAGTTCTGTAACTAATTATTCTTTCTGTTTAAGTTAGACATTTTACTATTGAGCGGACTCTATAGATTACCTTAGACTGTCTTCAGTGCATTACAAATTAATTTACAATTGTTTTACTTCAATCTTTAAATTCTTCAAATCTCCATTTTAAAGATCATCTATTTCTTATTTTGCTTTCTTAATTACTAACTCTTTTTCCTTCTGCTAATTCTTCTTCAAATCTTCCATGTTCTCAGCAAACTTAGATTAAATTTTCTTATTATAGTCTTCTAATTCAAGAATCTTTTATTCATACAATTTAATAATGTTTTAAAGTTTATTTTCATTATCATTATTATTATCTCCTAGTTATTTTTCAAGCTGATCTGTTTAATTCTATAAATCTTCGATTTCTTATTATTTTTATTTAATAATTTAATTCATATATTCAAATTTCTTTTAAGCTTCTTCCTTGAATTCCTTATTAGATTCATTTTAAGAAGCGAATTATTCCTTTTACTAAAGAAGCTCTTAATGATTGTAAGCAATTGTTTATTATAGATTATCTATTTCTTACTTAAATTCAGCTTCTCTCTAAATTAAAACTTGTAATTCATTAGAATTTTCTATTGCTTATTTTTCTAATAAATTTTTCTATTAGTTAATTCTCAGTAATTCTTCCTATAGCTATTAACTGATTGACCTTTCTTCATTTAACATAATATTCAAGCTATCTAGATTTTATTACATTATCATTATTGCTTATTTAATTTCATGGACAGAATTTTTCTAATCTTTCTCTTTTTCTTCATTCTCTTTTGCTCCATTCTCATATTTTATTTTCCATAAATCTCTTTCTTCTGTTAAAGTTGAGATTTCTGTAAGTAATTCTTCAGTTCTTTGAGCTAGTTATTCCATCTATACTATTGTTACTTCTTACTTTTACTGAATTTCTTCATATTTTACTAATAAAGATTCATTTTATTCTCTCATTTAAGTAAGGGAATCCTCTTAAATTCTATTTTTAGATGTTAGTTCTCTGTTATCAGATTCAATTTCTTCAAATTTATATTAAATCTATAAATAGTTGAATTCAAGCTTTTAAATAATATCCTTTAATGAAGGAATTTATGAATTTTCGTATTAGAGTTCTTAAAGTAATGAATTTTGTTTATTTAATTCTAAGTCCTTTAATGCAATCACTTCCTTTAATTTACTAAAATCAGATTAAATTCTTTCATATTTTGCATTAATAAGTTCTCTTTCATGATATTCATGATAGTTTTTCTCTCTCAATTCTACAAATTGTAACTCCAATTCTTTATTCCTCTATTATAGCATTTAGATTTTAGTAATTCCTTCACTTTTGGAGATGTTAAGCTTCTATAATAAATTGAAATCTTTCTCTCTTAAATCATTATTTTCATATATTAATTCATTGAGTCTTTTCTCTTTTTCTTACAAAAGCTAAGCATGGCGAATTACTTCATTCTCTAATATTTCCTATTATTCACTTTTTTTACTACTATTTTGAGCATTAGCTAATTTCTATGAGCAATTAGATTATGAAAGATCATTCTCAGGTTATAAAGACATATAAAGCTACTAGTTAAGTTCAGAGATTAATTTATCTTTACTTTAGATAATGTCTGTTAGATTATTGATGCTCAATTCATAGTTCTTTTTAATTTGTTCAAGTAAGCTACTTTATTGTAATTAGAAATTATCTTCATCAGTTGAACTTTAATTCTATTTAGATCTTAATACACTTTCACTTTCTTTTTGAATTAGTTGCTAAATTTTTTTTTCCTAAATCTTAAACTATAGCTCATACTCTTTTAATTTTGATTCGTTGTCAAGTTCTTTAGCCTATCTCTTTTAGATTTCTTCTTGCAAATCTCTAACCTCTTTATCAAAGCTATTCATTTATTCGTCATATCTTTCTTTCATCTCTTATTCAACATCACCTTTTAGCTTTTAATAAAAATTAAACTAAATTTAAACTATAATTTAGTTTTTAAAAGTTTTTTACATTATGAAGATTTAAACCATTTCTTTCTGAATTCTGATAAATGTTAGAAATTTCATGATTTTGTTGCTTGAGTTCTTGGTTCTATTACTTGATATCTTCAATAACTACATTTAATGCTTGTATCTAAACATATAATTATTCTTCACGCTATTTCATAATTTTAAGCTTTTATTCTTAATCTTTAATATTAATATCCCTAGTGGCTATTTATGTTCTTAAGCTATAAATGTCTTTTTCAAGAGAGCTTATCTATTCATTTTACTTTCTCTGTTGATTGTTTTGTACAATAAATTCGCTAATTTATTTACTAATCCTAATATATTTGTTGAAAACTAATTAACTTCAAACAATTTTTATTTTATTTTTACTTATCTGATAAGTTTTCATAAACTGTATTAGCGCTAGAAAGCTTTTATGATTTTAAGAATGTATCTCTTTCATTAGTAAAATCTAAAGTAGCTTATTTGATTTTCTAAAGTTCCAATTCAAAATCTTTTCTGTTAAAATTATTAGATATTTAATTTAATTTAGTACAAAGAATAAATAAATTAATTTGACTTTAACTGTTCTAACTCTTGATGAGTATTTTCAGCTTCTTTAGAGTACCTCTTAGTAGCAGAAGAAGATAATTGATTAATTTCTCTATTTTCATCTTGCAATTACAAGGCTTCTACAGGTCTTGTAGATTTAGTATTAATGGGTATATTATATGTACAGCTGTTGCTACTATGAGTATTAATATTATGGCTGTTCACAGCTTCATTATGGTTCAACTCTGCTCCACTAATTTGATTAATATTAAATCGTAAACTTCTAAACTAGAATTATATTGGGAAATATAGTATAAGATCAAATTTTATTTACTTTAATGAATTTAAATTGCTCATGTAGACGTATTTCGATTAATCCTATGAAGTATACTCGTTTGATATCTATGTCATTTGGAAATTTAACAATACTCGAGGGAATTCGGTGTCATCTTCTAAAAAATCTCCATCATAATTATCATCGTCTGGATTAAAGAGAGTGATCCTATTTTATATTATTTGATTGGATTTTTTTTAATGAATACTAAATTAATGCAAATTTACCATCTCTTAACAATTCTCTACTCTGCAAATAAATCTAAGATGAATGTAATACTTCCAATTATTTCATTTTTAGGGGTAATAAAAAGTAGAGTGAGAGTATCCTCATAAGAATAAATAGGAATCTCAAGGGAGACTTTATGTAATGAAAGAACATCTAAATCCTATTCATTTATTCTGACTCTGCACTCAAAGCTATTTTGAATTTTCTTGTTATCAAATTGATAATCTTCAATAGTTAAATATATGAGCTACTTAGGCTAACAAAAGCTCTTAGAATCGCTCATATTTCAAATGTGTTGTGGTAAAATAATAAATAATAGAAACTTCTAGAATCTAATGAGTTTGCTAATTTTAAATGGTGCCTGATTGAATCGCTATCCTGTTCTACTTAACGACTTCTATTTATTTATACTTTAATTTGTTTGCTTATTAATTGATTAAAATAATACTTAATTTTACAATTATATTAATGATTTTTGGTGAATATCCCTTTTTTTTTATTAAAGGAAAAACCCACTAAATTAGTTAAATGTTTTCTCCTTTTATTTCTCTCTTAGTAAATGAATGCATATCAATAACCAAATCAAATCTCATTTTCAAAAATTTGACTGCATTTCAAATTATAAATACCGTTCGTTTATAACAATTAATTAATTGGTGATTATTCAATTTTTTTAGATATTAACTGAAACTTATTAAAAGTTTTAAATTCAACTACTTTTTAAGTGGTCATTGAATATATTTATTAATTTGTTTTGGTTATTATAGATGAATATAAATTCAAAGCTAAATAGATAATCATTGTAGTCTTAAACCTACTATTTTTCCACTGATATACTTCAATTTAAGGTAGAGTTTATTTTATTATTATAATTATTATTGAATTTTGTAAAGAGATATTATATTATTTGAATTATTGTTTTAATTAATTAATATGCTTTTAAAATTTTAAAATAAAATAGTTTTGCTTTAATTTAACAATAAAATGTACTAAAATAGACATTATTTTTTAAATATATTTTAAATTAATGCTTTAAAAATAATTTTTTTTTATTAAATAATTTGTAGTTTTTTAATTTCTTAAATTAATAATAGAATAATTTTTATTATTAGTTATTATTTTATTTAAAAAACAGAGAATCATTTTTTAATTAGAATAGTAAAAAATAAAATTAAATATTTTTATTAATTTATTGTTTTCAATTTAGGAAAGAATTTTTTGAAAAAAATGAGTTTGAGCTAAAGAGATGTGACTATAACTATTTGCTTGATTTGATATATCTTTCCTTGGATATTTTATTTATTTACTTGTATAAATTTACATCACCCTAAAACAGGAATGGAAGTAATTTTGATTAATAATTGAATTCTTTGTTTGTTTATTCTTTTATTAAATAGAAATTCAATTGAAATCCATAAATATTTTTGTTAATTATGTAATAAATAATTATATCTAAGTATATGATACTAGCTTCTATATTCTATTATAGCAATCATAAACTATTTTTATAGTTATTATAATGACAAGGATTTGCAATAATGGAGTAAAATAAAGAGTAGAAAAGAAAACTATTATAATTCAGTATAATTTAAAATAATATTTAAGATAAATTCATTGTTTTAGGTATCTCTCACCTTTCTAAAAATAAATATCTTTTATAATAATAGGTATCTCTTTTCTGATTGAAATTTTGATATTAGTCATCAGCTTATATTTAAGTGATAAAAAGGCTTGATACTTTTCAATATTTCCCTTTTTCTGATATCCAACCAAATATATCACAAATTTCTTTGTTAAAGAATAACCTAAAAATATACACAAAAATATCTTAATCTGAAAAGTTTCTATTGGATTAGCTCATTTTTTGAAACAATATTTGTAAATCTGAAAATGTGAAAAGGATCATTAAAAGAAAGAACAAAATGAAATAGTAAAAAATAAATAATTGCTTTTAATTTTTATATTATTTATTGAAAGATCTAGTTATTATATCAAATTTTATGATTGTTTAAAAGAAAATTAACTTTTTGAAGGTTTTGATATAAAAAAATACTCTTTCAATAAATAGGAATAAACGAACACCAAAAATCTTCTATTAATCTTAAAAACTAAAATACTAAAATCTTTATGCTTTAGCTTAATAATGGGTAAATGGAACCTTATCTAATTTTTATTATTTATTTGTAGATTTCTATTCTTTATTAACATACCATACCTTTTTTATTTTGTTCTTTACTTCAAAATAGCTATTTTCCTCCATCCTATTCAGTAATATAAATGAAAACTTGTTGTTCTACCTTATTATTACTAATCAACTTTCTTAATAATGAAGAAATGAAGCATGATTGTATTTTGGATATGTTAACTTAAATTATGTTGCTGTGTTTTATCTTATATGGATAGATTGAGATATAGTATAAATTGTCAAGATTCAAATATTATTTTCTTCTCTCTTCCCAAAAATTTTTTCATGAGGTAGAAAACTGATTTTATCCTCTATATTATTATAAATTGACTCTGAATATAATATAAAAGAATTTAATTTTTAATCTGTTAAGATTGTAAGTCAATTTATGAATTTATTTACTTTACTTTATATAGGTTTTCGCATACTCTAACAACTAAGTCGGATTTATTTAAAAATATAAGAAGCAAACAAGTTTTAAAAAATTAAAATAATGAACAGGTTGAAGAATAGAGATAATAATGATGGCTATTTCATATCATTTAGTATTTACTAAAGTTATATGAATACTATTTTGCTATTTTATAATATTTCTGTTAGAATATGACGAAATCAGTTTATGTTGACGTCAGTATTTGGGATCTAAATATCTTTGGGAGTTTGTGGGGGATTAAATTAAAGATTGAGCCTTGAACAAAAAACACTAATTCATTTACACTTTTTCACGAAATAAAAAATTAATTATTGAGGATCGCATTTCTAAGCTTATAAATTTCTTTTATAAACATCATTGTAAAGGAGAGTAAAAGAATTATCAAAAATTAAGATCTCTTAAAAATTAATCTTTATCATACTGTAACTTGAAGAAGGAAAGTTTTGAATAATTTATAAATAAGATACGCTAATCACCTTAAAATTTACCAGTTCAATCTTTATCTAGAGCAACTTGTAATTGATTTGTAGAGCTAATTTAAATCTAAATTTAAGGTTGAATGTTAAAAAAGAGCAAATATCTTAATAAAATTTTTCTAATTAACAGCTTTAAATACTTCACTCATTTAAGCATTAAAATTAAATTATAAACAATAAATACCATCTTAAAATATAAAAAAAGCACTTAAAAAGTAAAATAAATAGCAATTAACTAAAATGTCTTAGAAACAAAGAAGAGAAGATTACACCATTGACATCTTGAGAAAGGAACACTGCCCTGCAGTTGCCTAACTCATTTACAAAGAGTTTACAAAGCATAACCCTGTTTGGAAATGCTTCAAGACTACCCCTGAAGAAATCATTCCCATTATCTTGGAAAGAATTGAATGCACTTGCGAATCTGAAACATCCTCTGTCTTATTCTGTGATAATAAGATCGTAGCTGTTCAAATCATTATCGATTATGTTGATTTCATCAACCCTAAGACCAAGGGTAAAGATCTTCCAGAAATGTTCTAAATCATTGGTAAGGCTCACGCTCAATTATTCGATGGTCTCCTTAATTTCAAGCCTGAAAGAAACAAAGTATGCATCTTCTCCTACTAAGCTGTTGATGAAGAATACAACGGTAACGGTTTCTATGGTGCTCTTAATATGTAAGCTGCAAGAATTATTGGTCTCGGTTATCAAGTCTCCTTTGCTATTACCACTAACCCTCTTATTGTAGGTAAAGTTCAAGAAAATCAAGGTTCTAGTCATCTTAGAACTGTTCAATTCACTGAAAAGGGACACCCTCTTTATGGAACTGAAATGTAATTAATCCAAATTGCTGGTCCTGATGTTGAAGTCCAACCTAAGCTCTGAGAAAATAATCTATTAATCTCAAATAATATCAACCAATAAAATAAATTCCATCTCCTTAATTTAAAAAAAATTGTTCTACCTATTAATTAATGTTACTTCTTATTAAAAATAACTATATGTTACTAAATTGATGTTTGTTCTTCATTTTAATAATTTTTCTACCATCTTTAAACTTCAATACTCATTATTTCTTTAAAATGTATTTTCGAATAAAAGGAAAAGCAGATTTGTAATTCCTTTAAGAATTTTTCTTTCTACTTTGGAAATTAGGATGCTAAATTTTAAGGAAAAATTAATTAAAAAAGGATAAATTTACTTATTAATACCTGTTTACATAAATAAATTTCATAATAGATAGATACAAATATTTAAACGAATTATTGAATAATGGTTGGTTAAAGCTGCTCTTCATAAACCCTATCATAAAATTAGATAGTACAATTTAATATTCATTTATCATATTTAAAATTACTAGAATTCTATTTAAATTGTATTTTTTAAGTTTTTCATTAGCTCTTTCTATTATTTTCTTTAATATGATGAATTTTCTAAAAACTTTGGAAAAAATTTATTAGTTTCTGTTTATTCTCTATCATAATACTAAAAAATGTAACTATCTTACACATATTTTATATTTGATTAATACTCGGTTTTAATTTATTAAGCTTTTGATTATATATTTCATTTTAATTTAACCATAATTCTCAATATTATTTAGATTTAATTGATTTTGTATCTTTGCGCATTCAAATTAGTTACTACTCAACTCTCTAAAATACTCCAAGCTGAGTTATTTCTATAATATATATTTAATAGATCAAAAATTTATAAGAAATATGAGTATTCTATAATAATTCTGATATAAAAAATGCTAAAAATTTAAGAGCATTTTAGTTTTCTAAATTTGTTGATATGTTTTGAGACAGAAATTAATTTCAGATAAATATCTTTTATATTTAGAAGATAATCAAATAAATCAACCAATTAAAAGATACTATTTTTTTCAATAAATTTTTCTTTAAAAAGTAGATAGAGTTAATGAATGAATGGATGGATGAATATCTTCTAATCCCTAGTTTTTATTTTTAAGAAGATATATTTTTTTATTTTGCATTTTTATAAAATTAGTGTCGTCATAATCTTTTCTATCTTAGAGTTATTATTCGAATATCCAACAGCATTACAATCAATGAGTACGAAACTATTATTAATAATAGATAAAGCAATAGATCAGAAAATCATTTAAAAATCAATCCGAATATAAATATACTTGATAATTTTTTTGATATTAATTATTATAGTTTAATTATAAAGATTTCTTTTAATGTCAAAAACAAAAATCTCTTCATATTCCTTTCTTTGTAATCATTAAAAAATTCTTTTATTAACACTCAAAAAATTCGGAAACACGAGTTGCCTTACACAATTTCGAAAATTAAACTTTCTCCTTATGCTTTAACAAATGATTCAAATCTTATCTTCCTCATTTTGTAACCAATCTAATGAAAATAATATATAGGTTTCTTTAAATTTCAGCTCTTATAAGATAGTCTCGTTTTCCTTCTATCCTTTAAATAATTCATTTGAATTCTTATTTCAATTAATCTAGATTTCTTGCATTAGATTATTATTTTTTAAAATTATTTATATAACATGGATAAACTTATTTATAATTTAGTTGAAGAAGAATCAGCAAATGGAATGTTCGAAAAATACTTTGAGTACGTGCATAATTTCATTTTATTAAAGTTAAGATGCGAAAGAATATTTGATTAAAGATTTTTGTTTACACGAAAAAGAAGTTAATTTTTTTCTTCATAGTAAATTGAATGAGATTGCAATGGATCAGGATTGCAATGAATCAAAATATCTTAAAGTGTTAAAGATAAATTTTTTATTTAGTAGGTATTGTAACTTTAATATTAATCAAATTTAGTATGCAATAATAAAGTGACAGAAATTAATTAAAATTATATAAGATTTTGATAAGGAAATTGCGTATTTGGGTGACGAGATAAATACCAGAAATCAAAAGAATAGCTTGATTTAAATTATCCTTATCCTATTATAATATAGTATATAAAAAATAATTTAGAAAAAAACAACAAAAAATTTATTTGGATACCAACCAAAATAAGCAATCATAAATTCATCTCTCATTTATAACACAAAATAAATCTCTACTACTATTAAGAATGGATCAACAAAATAAAACCGAAGAAATTCAACAAGAATAAGTTAAAACTGAACAAATTCCTCCTGCTAAACCTGCCAGACGTACTGACTATACTTTTGACATTTTAAGAGAAGAACATTTAGAAGAAGTTGTTAGACTTGTTTATGATACTTTCAGTGCTACCAATCCTCTTTGGATGAGATTCAAGACTACTTTTGAAGAAATTGCACCTTTCCTAAGATGGAGAATCAGACCAGCTATTGCAGCTCAAACTTCTTCAATCCTTATTCTTGATGGAAGAATTGCTGCTTGCCAAATTGGAGTTGATTATGTTGATTATTTCAACTAAAGAAAGGAAGGATTTGAACTTCCTGAAATGTTCAAGGTCATTACAGAATTCCATAACGCTTGCATGGGTACTGATTTGGATGCTGAATTGCCTCGTAATACTTGTGTCATGAACCATTATACAGCAGTTCATCCTGATTTCTAAAGTCAAGGTTTCTATCCAGCTCTTAATAAAAATGGATTTAGAGTAACTTAACTTGGCTACACTAACTCATACACAATTACTACTAACCCTATTACTCAAGGCAAGACTTAAACTTATAAAGGAATTAATAATATTAGAACTGTTAAAGTAGAAGATCCTAATCATATACTTAATGGAATTCAATTCGATTTAATTGAAGTTCCTCTCGTTTATGGTGATACCTCTAAGAAAAGTGAATAACCCAAAACTGAAAGTTGATTAAATACAAATATTTTGAAGATAAATAGTATTATTTTTCTTTTAATTGGATATAAATCACAAATAAAACTTAATAAAAATTTGAGAATATCTTAACAAAATCTATCAATAAATCAATAAATATTTAATTACTGATAAGTTTATGCTATTTCTATGTTACTTTATATTTATATTAAATAATCTTTTAAATTTAAAATACCTCATATATTAAGTAAGTAAATATCGACTATCATTTCTATTAAGTTTTATCACAAAATGTATGAAATTCATTTTAGTCTTTAAATAAATAAATTTCTAACTCTCAATAAACGCTTTTTCTTATTTTATAATCAATTAAATTTTCTCTATATTAAGCTTCTAATTAATTAAATTCAGTTTATGTTTATTTATAGATTATTTATACTTAAAAATGTAATTAACTGTTTTTTAAATTATTATTTTTCTTAAATAAAAACATAATTTACTTTAGTAAAAATAAAGTATCCTTAAAATATTTCATATAAATACATTCTTTTTTACTACTAGCTAACTAATATATTTTGATATTTATTATAAATTTCACTTGTTAAGATATTTTATATTAAATAAATATGTTAATTTAAAAAATATGAAATTTTTAAATAATTTTTATGTTCTTTTTTATTGTTTATAAATTAGGTATTATAATATTAATAAATACAATATACATTCGATTAATTTATTGTAATATTATTTATTCTACGAAATCAGTTTAATTCTTTTTTCTATCTTTCACTTTAAAGTACTACAAATAAAATACTTTAAAATTAACCTAAAAATATTTCATTGAAACACATTCTTTTTTACTACCAGCTAATTAATATATTTTGGTATTTATTATAAATTTCACTTGTTATGATATTTTTTTTTAAATAAATATGTTAATTTAAAAAATATGAAATTTTTAAATAATTTTTATCTACTTTTTTATTGTTTATCAATTAAGTTTTATAATATAAATAAATATATCATACATTCAATTAAATTTATTGTAATATTATTTATTCTACGAAATCAGTTTAATTCTTTTTTCTATTTATTTTTCACTTTAAAGTACAACAAATAAAATACTTTAAAATTAATTTAATATCATTTGATTAAGTATATTTTATATTTAAATATTTATAAAGCTTCTTAAGTAAAATAACTTTCAGCTTGATTAAATCTAATTTATGTTATAAACTCTTACTGTAAAATAATAAACTTAATAAATCTCATTTTATATATTTACTTCAAGAATATACAATTTTTTAATATTTTTGAAGAAATTTAAATTAAGATTTTAAAGCAATAAATACTTATATCATTAGTAGTTATCTAAAATATGATATTTGTATTTATCATTTTATTAAAAAATCAGAAAAAACTATCTAAAATTAACTATTTTTATTAGAAAGATTTCCATAAAATAAATTCTCTTCTTTTTAGTGATAATTAATTGTAATAATTAATCCAAAATTAAAGAATATTTAAGAATTAATCATTAAATATGTAAAATATAAATTAGGAACTTACTTAGAAATTTAATTTAAGAGCTCATAGAAATATGATAAATTATTGAAGAAATTTCATAAATCTAGAATACTTTATTTTTTTTAATTTATAATTTTTAAAGATTAAAAAAATGAAATAGGAAAAAATTTTATTATAAATGATTATACAAAATAATAAAGCAATAAGATTGTTAAGATTTAAGAAAGAACCATGAAAGTATTAGTTAATTTTTTATTTTTTTGAATAAAAAGATTACTCAATTTTAAAGGATAAAAGAAACAATCGAAATTAGAAATATTAAAATTAAGAATAGTAATCAGAAAACAGAGGCTCATAATGCTTCATTTATGATATTTGATTATTAGAAATAATTGAAATATTATTAATCTCTTCCCAATATTTTCTCTCAAAAGGTTATCTATTTTTTCATATTTATCATTCATTTAATGAATGTATGCATGAATCGAATGGGAAATCAGGAAATCAAAATTGTATTATTAATTAATTTTTAGGATAGATGAATTAATTATTTAGATAGATTTCACTAATTTTGATATTTTAGTTCCACTTTTGATTAATTTATATGATTAACAAATCTTATAGCTTTTTTGAAAAAAGATATATTTGATTGTATTTCAAAACCATTACTTTCTGGAAAAAAAATTTTCCCCAAAAGAGTACAAAATAATCCAATTGTAAACACCAAATTGATATCTCTCACATAAGTAGACATAAAAATTTTCAAATCTATAAATAGTATTTTCTGTATCTTTGGAAGTTATTTCTACAAATAATAAAATTTAATTTTCTAATTTAGTAAAATTAAAAGATCACCGTTTTTATATTATTAGATAAAATAAAATTTTATTTTATTAATAATCTTATAATATTGGAGAGTTTGGTAAAAAATAAGGCATTAGTAACAACAAAAAAAGTAAATTAATTAATACTGATTTGCATAAAAAATAAAAACCCTTTATTAAAGGACATAAAGGTAAAAAAAAGACTTATTTTTTAAAGAGTTTTAGGCAAAAATAAAACTAGATTTCTTGTAAAGGAAAAAATTTGTAAGCTAAGAAATGACGAAATGTTGTAATTCTAAAAAAAGAACTGAAAATGGGGAAAGTGTAACATGAACTATTGGTAATGTTTAGAAAGAGAGAATATTTTAAAAATGTAAAAGAATTTTCAAATAGTGGCATAAATTGGTTTTGACTTGTATTTTTATTAAAAGGAGCCCATCGGAAGATGAGAGATAGATGCAAATAAATATACGAAAGAGGATTTTAATTTCCCTTTTTTTAAGAATTTTTCTTTTAGATGTAAATATCAATGCTTTTAATATACAGGAAAATAAATATTTGACATAATAAATAAGAGAATGGATATTAATCAAATGAATGATGCTTTAGATGTGATCTCTTTTATTAATTATGTATGAATGCACTAATACATTCATTCACTCACTCACTATTTCAAATTGAATGAGAAGAAAATTATATAAGAAAGAATACCACTGATTAATTAATTGCAAGAGTTCTATTAAAAACCATGAAAAAAACAGAAATAAAAACTGAGAAAAAAGTAAGTACTTTTTGATAGAAATCTTTAATTTTCTAAATTATTAATCAAAAAAAATATTTGACTTTGATTTAATAAGTAATTTGATAGAATTCATTAAAAAAGTATTACACCTTAACAATTTTTATTCAAAGCAACAAAAAAAATTAATAAATTAAAACCAAAAAACAACAATTTGATCTCCAGTTCTATTAACAGAACAAAAAAGAGTGCTTAACATCAACAAACTTTAACTAAAATAAATAGCACACTATTAGTTTACACTGATACATATCTGTAAGCACACGAAGAGGAATTTTTGTAAGAAGGCAAATGGGTTAGAAGTCTAGTTCTAAGATTTCAAACAAAAATGGGAACTTATCCAATGATAAAAAAGCCTCACTTCAAGCCTCTATTAATAATAAACTAAAGGCTTACAATTCTTCAATCAAGTAGAAGATAGAGAATAACTATTAGATTTCTAATTTCAACTCAAACTCCTACTTGGCATACAATATAAAGAAGAAAGTGGATTTCAAGAATGAAGTAGATAAACTTTCGCTTTTTACTTAAAAAATATCTCTTTGCTAATTACTTTATTACAATATGGATGTCTAAATTCATCACTAATAGGGAATTAATATAAATCATAAAGTGAAGAGATATCTTAAGATTTTAAATCAAAACATTAAGCAATATGAGAGTATTTTTATTAACTTTATTATTATTGTAAAAATAAAAGGATAAATTCAGCTGGATGGAGTATGCTGAAGACGAATGCGAGTTAATTTATAGTTAAAAACCATATGATTGGGTTGAATAAACACTCCGCTTATTAAAATATATGAAGAAAGATGCAAAGGTTCGCGAATTCCAAAAGAATTCAATCGTATCTCTTATATACACAATTGGTAATATATATTTTTTACAAGGGATTTATCTATTTATCTAGCATAAATTGGTTTGACTTTTCAAAAATAAATGAAATTTACTCATTTGATTTTCTAAGATATCCTCTCACTTTTCTTTCACACTAAGATATCGATCTCTTAGCAAGATTTAAATTTTCTCTTTGATATTATCCAATCAATCTTTCATTTATCTAAATTATTAATTTTCTCCTATTAATAATTGCAATCCAATCTAACTTTTATATCGAAGCAAATTGCATCCACTCAATAATATCCCTATTCAATCTACATTATATTAATTTATGACTTATAATTTACGTTTTTTTTATTTTTAGAAACTATGACTGAGTTAGATTATCTAGTAGATGTACCTATGGAGTAATATGAGGATTTTTTCCAAGAAGAGGAACTGGAAGAAATAGTCGAGAGATAAATTAATGAATACAATAAAACAATTAAATTGAAAAATTAATCTATATTTGGTAGCGGGATGAATAATAACTTAGAATCTTCAAACTCAAGTCAAAATTAACGTTCCTATTCAATTAAAAGTAATAAACAAAATTAAGCTGACCTTGCTTAAACTCCAGTAAATATAATAGAATATAATGATAATAAAATATCACCTTTGACTGAAGATTACTAAAGAAATAAATTAGATTCAATAAAGGATGATTGCAAAGTGTCAATGTTTAGTTCATAAGATTGCCATAACGAAAATCATACAATCATCCAATTACGTAAGAATACATCTAAAAATTCTATGGGAGTACCAAACGAAGCAGGGGAAAATAAAAATATCCGCACTCTAATTGAAAGGACTCCTATTTTTGAAGAAGAATTAGAAGAGAATATACATGGAACAAAGATAGACACAAATTTAATGAGAAGTGAAGTATTTACAATGATGGCAGATTAAAATACAAATATCTTATAATATCATGCAATAATGGAGGAGAGGTAATAAACCAGAGAAAGAAATTAAACAGCTATTAGCTAAATGAATAATAATACTCTTTTATTAAATAATGCTGCCGTAGTTGCCTTATAAGAAAATCAAAATCCTAACTAATCTGGAGCAAATTAAGTAGGCAATAGTAACTAATAAACTGCACCTGAAGAGAATGATGTCTACAATGATGCTCTTAAAATGGTGAATTTCTATAAAAGAATATCTGTATTCTTAGAAAAATCTCTAGAAGAAAAACTAAACGGACTAAGAGCTTTATAAAAATTATACAAGAAATACTTTATGAAGCACTATTCCGAAATCCTAATGTAGCATTAAAAATCTGGTAAAATGGAAGTGTAGGAGAAAATTGTAGATGAAATGCTAATAGATATTCAATAATTTATACACTTCTTCCTTTATTGTGTCATTTTCTTTTATGATTTAGATAACTTACTGCCTTAAAAGAGACATTCTTAATTAGTAAACAAGGAAAACTTGTGGAACTTACTAATCAATATCTTTTTTACTGATAATGAAATCTACACCCTTTGTTTTGAACTCATTTAAGTTTCTTTGATTGAGAAAGAAAGATCCCTTTAGTCAAAAATGATCAATTTAGAGAGAGTACTTCCTCACCATCTAGAAATCGATCCTAAATTTTGCTTAAACAATAAAACTATTGAGTGGGCAAAGAAATAAAAGTTAATCAAATTATAAAAGAATTAATCTTAGGCTATTAATTAATCTTCAAACCAATTTCTATAAGTTCCCTCACCCTTAAATACAAGTCCTATTCCTAAAAGCAACTAATAAATTACATCTTTAAAAAATTTAGAATCGCCACCTGCATTACGTTAAGTATCACCTAGTTTAAAAAACTAATAAGCTGCCCCAAGCAATCTTAAAAAACCAGACCAACTAGAAATGCTTGAAGAAGAGAGTGAATTTCTTTTCAATGAAAAATCTTTATCGAGACATTCCTCATAAATTGGATTGCCAAAGAGAGCTTGGAGTAATTCTGAATATACCCCAGTTGAAATTATTACAACTGATAAAGAAAATTAAAGAGGCTAATAAAAGAGTATAAACAAAAGTACTGTTAAATCTATAAGCAACTCAGTAACAGGTAATAATAGCAGCAGCGCAATTATAGAAAATAATCTAGTTTAATAACCTTTAAAAGCAGCTCTTCTTCAACCAATATCTACTTTAGAAGATAATTATTCCAAATAATAAAATGAACAAGAACATCAAACAAAAGAAATAAATTTTGTAAGAGAAAAGAGAATTCTCTCAATAAGTAAAGGAAATCCTAAAAATTAAGAATATTTAGATTCTTATAAAATAAGTATGCAAGACGAGGAAGGAAAAGATGAGATTCTTGAAGATACCTGTATCCCAAAATTGTCATATTGCGATGATAAAGATAATTCATTCGTTATCCCTGTTTCTCAAACATAATAGAAAATACCTAAAATTTAAGTTTCATCACCAAAATCTTAAAATGTTTCTTCCCCTAAATCAAACAAGAGTTAAAATAGCTAAAGAAGTTCTAGTAAAGCTTATTCATAAAAATAGTAAAAATTAACTCCAAATTCTTAAGAAATCCGCTACTCTTCGTATTCTAATCAATCCAAAAATCGTCATCAAGAAGCACTAAAGAAGTTAGAACGTACTAGTAGCTTAGATGAAAAATGCCCTTATTATAAGGCTATCAAAAAACTCAAAAATTTAACCTTTTATAATAGTCCAGTTCATAAAATGAAGCTACTAGTTTAGTGTTTTGAGTTAATTCCTGAATGTGTTTCAGAATTCTATGAACAAAACATAGATTAATTTGAATAAAATTTGATAGCTAGTGATGATTTGATAAATATTCTTGTCTTCATTGTGCTGAAAAGCAAGTGTACATAACTTAACTCTCACTTAAAGTTCATTTCTTCATTTTTATCAAAGAGTACTCAGCAAAGTAAAATAGGATACTACTGTACCACATTATAAATTGTGTGTGGCTATTTAGAATCAGATAAAATTTATGAAAATGTTGAAAGCCTTAGAAGTAAATCAGAATACTTCAATCAAACAATTCTCCAAATGAATACATCTTTCCTCAGAAAATCTTCATTCCATTAGAATATTGACATCACCTCTGTTAGTAATTTAAATAAAATAATTTCCAATGATAAATTGGAGATTTAAAATAGTAACTTAAATAATTTTAACCTTGAATAATAATCTGACTCTTAAAATCATATAAATGCTCAAGATAGAGATGTTATTACAATTAACATTTTTGAAAATGTTGTTGTAGCTTGAATATATGATATTAATCAACATACTTTAAATCTCTTTCTTATTGATACTTTTAAATTAATAAATAGAATGATATATACTTAATAACTAAAATAACTGACTTCAACAACATATAAACAAACATACAACCAATCAATCAATCCATCCATCAAACTAATCTTATTTATTGTATTGAAAAAAAGAACTTTAAAAGTTAATAATAAATAAACTTAATACTAATATATTAAATTTTAATGATCTCCTTCCTGCTTTTAATATCTTATTTATATGCCCATTTATCTATCAATCTACCTATCAATCAATTAAAATTAAAATTGAAAAATAATTGTGAATTAAAAAAAATATTGAAATCTATTTAGAATCTATAAATTAAACTATCCATCTTTCTTTCTAAATATTAATCTATCAATCTCATCCTTATAAATATTAGCTAATTGATAATATAATTTTGTATAAAATAAAAATAAATCTCAGTTTGTTGTCTTTCTGTCTATTTATTAATCTTATTTATCTTGTCAAGTATGTGCATATGTGTATTTTGTTTGCATATTCAATCAGCAAAAGATGTTTGCAAATCTCACAAATGAATACGGAATACAAAGTATACATACATATATATATAAATTGATTATAAATTATTTAAACTATTTTATCTTTTAGATAAAATTATATTTATTTATCTATTTACTTATTATTTTTATTAATATTCTTAGATTTAAAATTTATTTTTTATTTTATTTGTATTAAGTTAGAGATACATCAATCGAATGATGGATAGATAAATGCAAGTATGCAGGTCATTTTTAATTTATTTATCCTATTTTGCATCTGATTAAGAAAGAAAGTGAGTGAGTGAGTGATTGATTGAGAAGAGTGAAGATTAAAAGAATCAATGTAAAAGAATATATTCGTTTTCAATAAAAATTAATTAATGTTTTTTTCGAGCGATCTAAATCATTCATTCATATCTTAGCTATTTTAAACTCCTCCTTTTTTATTCTTATTATTTGCTTTGCCTTTTGGTCCTTATTGTTGGAGTTGATTTATGATATTATTATTATTTTCTTCTTCTTCTTCCATATCATCTTCTCCTGGAATTCTCATTTTCTTTTAAGATTACTTGGTTTCCTTTACTTCCTATTATTCATTTTCATCTGAGCATAAGAAAACCTCCATTTCACCATGCTTATTGTTCAAATAAAGTTGATAAGGATATTCGTATTAGATATCTGATTCAAGAATAGGAGCTTCGACTACAGTACCTTTAGGAGCAGTTATAATAAACATTGTTTCTCCAGATTCAGACATACATTATTTATAAAGTTTTTTAAAGTCCTCATGAGTAAGATAAGCATACTTAGAAGCTTCTTCAGAGTTATTGAATGTATTCTTAAGCTATTCATGTAAATATTTTATCCAAGAGTCCATCTATTATTCTTATCTTTCTAATTCACTTAATTCTTCTTACATCTTTCGAATTTCTGAATGGAGTTCAGGATCTTCTGTTCCTCCAACCCATTTTATTTTATTTTTATGTATTTTCTCTATATACCCGATACCTAAATTTAATATGAAATTTATTAAAATTTTAATTTTTAAAATAATTCATTCAATTGAAATATGTTTGGGATTGTTTGATTATGGTAATCTTAATTATTTAAATTATGGCAAATTGGAAAATCAAAATAAAGGGTTGAGATAATAACTATTATTTCTAATAATAATTTAATTTTGTTATATCATTTGATAGTTGCTTAGTTGAGTCTGGTCAAACAACTAAAGATTTTTTGCAATTCTAGATATTGATTTAGTATTCTATCTATCATCCTTTCCCTCCAAATTTTATACGATTCTAATTAATATTTGCGGGGAAAAAAACAGATAGATCTATTACAATTAATAATTAAGAATTTTTAAAATAAAAACCAAATCTTTTCAGCTTGTATTTTTAAAAGATACATTTAATAGTCCTTGTGGAATTTAAATTAGTTGATTGTAATCTAATAATGAGTAATTATTTAAAGGGATCGAACACATTTTATTAATTCCGCAATATTATAATTTGTGTATCAATCAATTTCAATTAAAAAATTATATCTTTAGTAATTATTGATTAGCTTTATAAACTCTTAATTTAAATATTTGTAACAACAAAATCATCTTGAAAGTTTAATCAATTTATTAGAACCTAGCTTATTTCAACACTTTAAATCTTAGATTGTACGCTTGTATATGTTTTTGAATTTGCCAACATAATTAATCTATTTTCAATTGCATTTTAATAGATTTGAGTATTCGTTAACTCTTAATTTTAATAAATCATTTCCCATCTAAAATTATCAATATAATACTACTGACTGATTCTTCAATAAAAAAAATGGTAATTACCTTCTAGCACGTTGGTTATATCATATATACGACGTTTTTAAACTTTTAAACTTTATACTGTCTCATTCAAATCAATTGTTTGATTAGGTGAATTTTAAATGAGCTGAACAAATCTTTTCGTTAAAACGCTTAATGAATTATCATGACGATTTTTGCCCTTTTCTATTATAATAAAAGTAATAAGTTAAAATTGATTTAAAATACAAGCGATATAAAGCAATCTTAAATTTTTAAAAATATATTATAATTTAATACCTTTTCCATTTGCTGTCTACAATTAGTTGTTATCACCGGAGGAGCCATCATCTTCTTCCTCTTCGTTGAAGGAATTATTTTGAGAATTATTGGTACTTTCTTCAACCTATTATTCTTGCTTTTTTTTCTTGTCGCGGTTGCCTGGTTATGCAATTTAGGCACCTTGCTTTCTTTTTCCGTTCATTTTCTGCTATTATCCTTTTACTAAAATGATTCTATGTGAAACTTTACTGTATCTATTTTTAATGAAATATGTGCTAAACATGATATGAAGAAAGAGCAATTTATAACAAAAGGATTTTATATTTAGAGATAGTTGAAAAGATTGTAGCAGGAATACTAAATGATATCTACCTTAATATTTATAGGCAATTGGTTATTTGGAGAAGTGGTTGAGGTATATAATAAATAAATAAGGTCAATTGAGGAGATTGATGAGGGTTTCTATTTTCTCTATCTCTCTTTTGGTAATAATAATATTTAGTTTTTATCTTTTGTTTAGTTAGATATATTGATTATGAGGAACTAGTTTGTGAAGAAATTCTGCTTATAAACCAATTGATACCAATATTTTTTCAATGTTCTCTATTAGTGTAATAAATAATATCTAGTTTATCTGAATATAAATTAAGACGTATTTCAAACAAAAATAGCACACTTTCACTTCTATCTAATAAACAAATATAAAGAAAGAAGACATATTCATATATATAAAATCAATCAATATCATTAAATAAGAAAGCTAACTAACTAACTAATCAACTAACTAAATATACCAAACAAAGAGAGAAAACTAATATTTTGACTCTATTAATATTAATTTTATTAATACAATCCAATTTAATCAATTTTTGTTATCACTATTCATAATATATTTACATCCCCCTTTTTCTTTATTTCATCAATTCTTCTCCTCTAGTTAGTTCGTCACTTATTCAACAAACTCACGGAGAATCAAAAAAATTTTGGATTCACTTTTCAGGCTTTATTTTGATAAATATTTCCTTTGATTTATAGATATATTTTTTATATTTTCTAATTTTAATTAACATGTGTAGCTAGATTGATTTTGTGGATATAAATTGAGGCATAAAAAAAATTATGAACCCTATAAGTCAGCATAATTAATAATGATTCAATATTTCTTTCTATCAATTATCCAATCCCTAGTAATCAAGAAATTTGTTACTTTTTAGGAAACTTCATAAGATCAGATTAGATTAATCTATCCTTTTGAAAATTAAAACCCGCGCTGTTTTCTCTTCAACTCTTACTCTACTTGATAAAATCTAAACTATTATCTAATAAAATAAATTAGAATTTGCATGTCTTTATTTAAATTAAGTAAAATTTCATGAGATTAAAAAAATAATTAAACATAACTTTGAAAATTTTGAATAAATTTATTTAATTTTCAATTTATTTAATAAAAATTTTTTTAGAGCTGTTTGGTAAATTTAATGGCTAATTATTTCTAATAAAAATCATAAAAGAGGCCTAAACCCGCCAAAAATTATTTCTATTTCTAATCTCTCCTATTTAAATTTGTTATTTGCAATTATGTATGTGCTAAAAGCCATTTAATTATTACTATCTTACTATTCATATTTTTATATGCAAATTAAACACTAAATAAAATAATTTTGATTTCTATTAAATTTAACAGAAGATTTGTTTATATTCTACTAATTCTAAGTTATCAAAAAATATCATTGAAAAAAAAAATAGATACTAAACATTAAGATTAATTCAGAAAAAATCCTAAAAAAGAAATTGTTCTATAATAATTAATATTTTGGTGATATTTTTGATAAATTTAGAATATAGGATTTATTAAAAAATGAGCAATAAAAATCTAATACAATCAATGATTAGCAATCTTCAAGAGTTTAATAGTACTCTTCTTAACTCTGGTCTTGACTCTTTTTAGTCTTTCGTCCTTGGGTTCGTATGTGGACTTGATTCAGATACAGATAATATTTAATAGTAGATAATGATCATAAAGGAATTGAGCAATAAAGTAAATAAACCTCAATTAAATGATAGGAGATAGCAATCAAACTAGAAGGAAGGCAATTAAAAAGATCGAGTAGATGAATTTGAAGATTCAACTCCCCCACTTGACGATATTGACCACAAAAATGAAAAGGAAACTGAATAATTTACAGAAAATAGCAAAAATTCTAGTAAGGGCAGTGTTTATTTGATGAGTCTATAAAAGAAAAATAATAAAGATGAACAAGATAAAATGGTAGATTCAAATAGAAAAGTGTAAAATATTTGTATATGAAATTTAGATTAGAAACAATATAGCAATACACCTATATTTTAAAGCATTTTTCTCTTAAAAATTGTTTAGTAATGGAAACCAACAAAGCCATCTTAAAAATAATAAAAATGAGAATAACAGAATGGAAAATAATGAGAATGACTTTGATGTTCATGATTATATGAAATAGTTTTAGGATTAAGATGAAGATGAATAGAAAACACTTGAATTAATTCGCTAGCTTTAATAAGAAGAGGAAGAATAAGATAGATAAATGAGAGTATAAGATGATGAAGAAATAGAATGTCCAATATGTATGTGTGAATTATACACTGAAAGTGTCTTAGCTTTAGAAACCTGTGATCACGTTTTCCATAAAGAATGCCTCATAGAATACCTTAAAAATAAAGTAATATAAATGTTTTTGATAAATCAAAGATTCCCTCTTTTTATTATGATATTAAAATTAAATAGATTATGGATAGGAAAGCATAGATAGTTTGTCCAGATGAAAAGTGCAAGACAGAAATTTTAGTCGACGATTTCAAGTAATTGTTAGGAAAAGAGCTATATGAAAATTATATCTAGTATTCTTTATAATCATACGTGGATGAACACGGTGATGAAGTAATATAAAATATATCAATTTCGTCTAGAATAATAGAAATAAAGTATTTTCTTTACATTAAATTAGATGTCTTGGTGTCCAACCCCAGATTGCAAGTATGTATTTGCATATGATGAAAATGAAGATGAGGGTTTCTTTAAGTGTTTAATGTGTAAAAAATAATATTGTCTCAAATGCCGTGTAGCATACCATGATGGAATGAGCTGCAAAGAATATGAAATTACTAATAAAAAAGACGAGAATGATCTTAAATTTGAAAAATTTGTAAAAGGAAAGAAATTTAAATAGTGTATTAAGTGTAAATTTTGGGTTGAAAAGAATCATGTAATTTAGAATTTATTTAAGAAACTATCATCTTAAATTAAATAATTTATTAGGGATGTGACCATATGACTTGTAGGTGCAAATATGAATTTTGCTATAAATGCGGTGGTAAATATAGAGAATGTGAATGTGTAGAAAGTAAACATATTTTGAATTAATATTTATTAAAATTGATATTTTATCATAAAAAAAGAATTTAAGTAGCAGCAATAAAGATTAATAGAAAGAAGGTAAGCTAGATAATAACAAAAGAAAGTGTAAAAGAAAGTAGTAGGTGGCAAAAAACCTGCTGCTCCTAGAGGAAGAAGAGGAAAATGATTTATATAACTCATTATTAAAATGTAATAAAATATCTAAATTTATTTGTATTATTAGCATTTATTTATAAGTAACAAGTAGAATTTGTTTATTTCCTAATTCCTATCCTATATAATTTTTGAATATAAAAATTAATATCAATATAAGAAGGGAAGGTTTTTAATGGCCTCTATTAATTATTTCATCTGAAATTAAAAGAAGAAAAGGTTTATTGTTTTAAAATTTATAGGTGATATTATTAAATATAGGCACTCACATAAAAGCTAACCATAAAGATTAAATAGAAAAAATTAAACAAGACTAAAAAGCAATAGAAAACTATGGGAATCCTTTGAGAAATATCAAATTCTCATAATCTAATATGTATTGATGCTTATTTTTTGTATTAAAAATTTGAAAGAGTTATAGCAAACAAATAAACAAACAATCAATCAATCAACCAATCAATTTATTTTACTTATTCTATTTATTCTTTTTATAATTATTTAATTTATAATTAATTCATTTGTTATTATTTTTAAAATTATTTTTAAAAGAAATATTCTACAATATAAGACATTTCACTTTGATATTTAATATTTTTAAATGAGTTTTAAAATTTAAATTAGTAAGTAAAATGGATAAAATTATAATTTTTAAAAGTTCTAAACTTTAATTTATTGCATTAGATTCATTCAGGGATTTAGTTTTTGCTAAATCTTATTAAATTTAAAAAGTTAAGCATTTTTATATTGACTATTTTTACTTATTTTATATTAAGATCAATTAAATTTTAAATGCTATAGAGATTATATAAATCTTATTTCTTTTTTGGGGTACTTATGATTTTCCATTTCATTTTTATATGAAAAATTACAATTTTCATCAGATTTTTTTGTCGTTTTTGATATAATAAAAACTAAATAAAAAATATATTAAACAATAAAACCTATCTCTATTTGGAATTAATCAAAATGAAAATAACTTTTTCTCAAATTCTGGCTTTGCTGATTCTAATTGCTTTCTCTTTAGCAAACTCGAAATGTCATTAATCTGATACAATTTAATTACATTATTTACCGGATCCTTTTAGAGTTGTTGGAAAAGCAAGTGGAGTTTTACAGTCAGAATAAGTTTAAATTGGCTTGACTGTAGAAACATTAGAAATGGAAGCAGCTTCGTCCTTAAATAAAAACTCCTAAATTATTAATAGTGCAATAACCGCATTTAAAACTATTGGATTAACTGAAAGTGAATTCTCCACTAATGGACTTTCTGTATATCCCAGCTATATTTAAGAATACGATAAGACATCTGGAACTTACCATTAAGTATTCGAAGGTTATAAAGTTAGAAATAGTATTACTGTAAATACTAAAAAGATAGATCTTGCTGGGAAAGTGATTGATAATGCTGTTCAAAGTGGAGTGACAAATATTGATTTCATATCATACAGTCCTTTATAACATAATATTGTAAAACTAAAGGAAAAACTACTAGCTGAAGCTGTTAGAAATGCTACTAAATAGGCAGAAATTGTTTTGAGTGAGTTAAATTACTAGATAGTTTCTGTTAAAAACATTTAAATCTTAGATTAATAAGGATATCGTCCTCCTTATCAACCAACTGCAAGACCAATGGCTGCTCCTTAACCAGAAGCCGCACCTGAGACCAAAGTATTTGGATCTATTGACAGATAAGAAGTATAAGTAGAAATTTATTTCATTATTAAACCATCTTCTTCTGATAGTGATTGATAAGTCTTTAATAAGATTAATAGTATAATTAATAGAAAATTAATAAATAAGTTAAAATATATTAAATGAAGCTACTTATTATATTTGTTTTCATATTTGTTAAATAAGTATGAATGAAATAGAAAATTAAAAAGTTAAAATACTTATTTTTAAAGAGATTTTTATTTAAAAATCTACATTGTTATAATAACTATTATAATTAATTATTATAAATATTTAAAAAAAAAGTGAGTTTCTTCTATATAAATTTTACTTATCTGATGTGATCAAAATTTAAATAATTATAACTCAAAATTTATATTAAATACTTACTTAGTTTCTGATAATAATTTGATTTTTGATCAATACAAATAGAAAAGATACTAAACCAAAAAAAAACTTTGAATTTACTCTAAAATTAAAGAAATGAAATTTGTTAACTTTATTTTCTATTTTACGCTTGTGATATTGGCTATGGGTAATTAAAAATACAAGTAGTCTGATTAAATATTGCTTTTTTATTTGCCTAATCCTTTTCAAGTAACTGGCAAAGCCAGTGGAGTCTTACAGCCTGAGAAGGTTTCAATAGGAATTACTGCAGAAACTCTTGATAAAAGTGCTACATCTTCATTAGATTAGAATTCCTAAATAATTGCTAACACCATTGCTGCTTTCAAAAAATTAGGCTTGACAGAAGATGAATTTTCTACTACTGGAATTTAAGTTTACCCTAGTTATACTTCTGTTTATAATAAAGATACCTAAGTCTATACTTAGGTATTTGAAGGTTATAAAGTGAGAAATAGTATTACTGTAGATACTTAAAATATTGATCTTGCAGGTAAAGTGATCGATGCTGCTGTTTAAAATGGAATAACAAACATTGATTTTATTAATTATAGTCCTCTTCCTGATAGTATAGTAAAATTAAGAGAGAAATTATTAGCCGAAGCTGTTAGGAATGCTAAATTGCAAGCAAGTATTGTCTTAGAAGAGCTAAATTACGAAATAGTATCTATAAAGAATATCTAGATACTTGACTAGAGATTTATAAACTATAGTGATTATACTGGAAACTCTGCAGTTAAAGCAGATACTTTGACTTTTGGTCCTACTAGTATATAAGAAGTGTAGGTTTAAGTATCTTATATCATAAAATCAACCAATGATAATGATAAGGATTGATTGATTGATAGATAGATTGCTTTATTTCTATTATAAATTAAAATTATATTAAATAAAAATTATAATATAATAGATTGATAAATAGTTAACTTTGTTTCTTAAATTTTTGTAACTTCAGTAGAATTTTTTTCAAATAAAAATATGATTTTTAATTTATCCAATAACAAAAAAGTATATTAAAACTCTTTAGCTTTTATTTATCAAATCATTTGAATTTAATTAATAATTCTATTTCTTTTAAGAATTGGAGTGTTGATGTCTCAAGAATTTTTTGAATCATTAAGAGTTATTGTTAAATTTCTATGATTATTAATTTAATTTGTATAAATTAAGGAATTACATTCATTCTATCCATTTTAAACATAAGAATCATTTTAAAAAATACCATTTTCTTCATACAAATAATGAAATAAAGGAAGTAAATATTTAAATTTTTGCCTAAATTTTATTTCACTTTTACAATTTTTAATTGTTTATCTGATTAAATAAATTTACCTTTCATATCAATTAATAGACACTTTTTGTTAATTAAATAATTAAGAATTTCAAATAAATCATCTTTAAGGGCACTTGCTCCGGTGAGCATTTGATACTCCTCATATCGAATTAATTACAAAATAATCAATTAACCCCTTATATGAAACTACCAAAGTTTACTAGTTTCGATTTACTTCAAAATCCGACTCGAGAAAAATAACCCCTCCCCGATTAACAAAAATAGGTTCGACTCCTATAGTGCCCCCCTTTTTTATTTCATTTAAATTTAAAGATAAACTTATTTATTTTTTTTAAATTTTAATAAATTGAATATAATATATAGTTATATTGAAAAGTATAGTATTATATATAAATGATTTTAATTATAAATCTATAAATAAAGATTTTCATTTCAAGGTTATTTTAAGTGAGACTCTTCTTTCTAAACAATAAAATAAAGAAAGAAATAAAATAAATCTTTTATCAAATAATAATTTCAAAAAAATTAAGAAACTACCTTATTTTTATAAATATAAATCTATTTAAAATATTTATTTTTATTTAAATTTAATATAAAGTTTTGTTATATTATTCATTTCATTAAATGATCTTTCTTAATTAATCAGTAATCAAAATGGTATGTCAAAATTTTGATATTCAAGGAGATCAAATGAGATGAGTTCAGTCATATTAATATTTTCATAATCTGCATACTCTGCTTCATAGCTATTTGCGCCTAAAAATAGAGTAGTGAGTAAAGGCAACTCATCATAATGAGTGTAATCCATCATTACATAAGCAGTTGGTCTATTTTCCTCATCTCTTACTACAGTAATCTAAGGGTTCTTACCATTATAAACCTTAGTTGACATAATTCTCTTATCACAAGAATTGATAAAAGCGGAGGTGCTAATTCTATCAACCAAATCATCAAGTTTTCCCCACATATATGTAATTGTATGGGGTATATTTCTCAAGTTAATGAATTTATCATTCGAATATAAAGTACATTTACACCAATCGCCATTATTAATGAAAACTCCACTCCAACATGATCCATCCCCATTAATCTATTTGTTTAAAAAAATTTATTAAAATTTAAAACATACCCATATGTTTTACTTAAATGAAATAAAGTTATCCATTGAACTCATCAATTTTTAAAGAAGAATTAGATCCAAAAAGTTAAGGAGCAGATGGCTAAATAAATTCAGTGCTTAAATTATCTAATTTAATAGTGTGATAGAAGAATTAAATTTCAGATATATTGTTTGATTCATTAATGGATTCATATGAGTATACTTGTACAACTTATCCATTGTTAAATGTGCTAGAAACATATTTAAATCCATCAGCCTATACACCTTTAACTTGTTAGTTGATTGTTAGGAGAGTATTATCATTATTAATACCAACAAGCTTTACTTAGATAGAGGAGTTTTAGAGTGTGGAAATAGTAAAGAAAGGTTCATTACCATTAATTAAAATAATGTCACTTAAAATGTAAGAATTATCTTTATTAACTGTCTTAATTAATTTAAGTTCCTTTTAAGAAATGATATTATAGGCAGAAATCTAACTTGAAGTTTCAACAAGCAAATAAGATCCTTTAGAGGATAACTTTGTAATGCGATTGTTGAAGATAATAGCTTTAGAAGTAGAATGTTTGAAGGAAACCTTTTGATAGATTTAAAGTTCATAATTTTATGTTTTTCTATTTTATTTACTAATAAAGGTTAAACCCAAATTATTATTATATTCTATCAAACTATCACTGCTTTGATCAAAACGATATTTAGGAGGAACATATTCTTCCTTAGTAGTATCATTTGCCTTTTATAAGAAAGCTGCATAGTTCTCACTGTTCAGATTTGAAGTAATTTTAAATCTTTCCTCTATTATTAAATTAAAAATATTATGAATTTAAAACTTTATTGTTAAACATCTTAAAATTTGATTACAACATATTTTACCTCGCTTTCAACAAATTTTAATTTATTGAACAAAGTAAAAAAATATCTAGAAAGCAAGAGGTAATTATATTGTAAATTAGCGATTTAATATGTATTCATTTTAAAAAGGAAGTCTATTCTTAACTTATATAAGTTTCTTTTGAATTTTAAATAATTTCTTTTTCTATCTAGAAACAAATTATGGATTATTTATTCATAAAAATTTAAATGGAGTCATTAGATTAATTTTTATATTTTAATTATTTATTTGAATTCAATAGAAATTTTTAATTAATGAAATTTGAATAATAAGACTAGTTTTAATTTATTGAAATAAAAACAAGCATATTACTTGCATCCTTAACTCCTAACTTAAGACATCTATTGCTCCAGAATCTATCATAAACATCATAAACAGCATCTTGATAAGAAGGTTCCCAGAATTAAAATGGAATATCTCCTTTTCTCATGTAAGAAGGGAATCCAGTTAAACAAAATCTTGGTAATAATGAAGATTCTACATTGAACTAGATACTTCTTTCTCTAGGACCATGATAGTCATCTTAAAGAATGATATCGGATTGAGAGATATATTCTTCTTTTTCATTGCATTCTTTTAATTTAATACACTTTTCATCATAATACTAAACCAACCCAGTTGTTCCTGTAACCTAAAGGTAAATTTAATAAGATTTATAAAGAATCCAAGTTAAAAGGTAGAATTACCATTTTTAAGTTAAGGTCTAAAACTTCAATAGTCTTGAGGAAATTATAAATGAAATCAGTTGTGAAACTAGCATTCCTGGATCCATATTAGAAGTTGAATGCAAAGTATTTAGTCTACTAATACTTTTCATAAGTAGTATTCTTACTGAAAATAAATGCATACTTAGGATTTGATATCAGGGCAAGCATATCATCGCTAGTATTAAAGTGATAGTTGAATACTGGCTATTAACTACAATCACCTCTTAAAGCCAAACAGCAAGTCTATTATTAATTAAATCATTGTAAGTATTATTTCTTTCATTTTTCTTATATTCTTTTGCAAGGACTTTTAATTTATAAAAAAGACTTTAACTTTCAAACTATTACCTTCATACCAAAATCTCCGAAATAGCCACAATATGAGTAATCTCTGTTCCAATTTGATTAATTTTCACAACTCTCTTAAGTAGCTTGAGATACATCAAATTTAAAATTGCTAACACCTTGTAGTTTTTATAAATATTTGAATTATTTATCAATCAATCATTGGTATTAATATATTATTAATATTATACCTTTTATGAGTTCTTATAATGTTAAGTCCAAATCATTCATGCTATGGGCTTAATAAGGCAAATCTAGTTTGTTGTAAGCTGCTGCAAAAACGATTAGAGATAAAAGTAGAAATATTTATTTCATGTTTATTTTGAGTATTTATATCAAACAATATCACTTTTTGTCTTTCTATATACTTATGTTTCTTTATTTGTTTTATTAAATGTTATCAACTTATAATCTGAATTTATTAAGAAATCTTTAAACTATTTACTATCTTTATCAAATCTTTCACTTTTTAATAAATCGATTGGTTTATTGGTGGAGTTATAATATAGAGTTAGTTATGACGAGCAATTTAAAACATTAATATTTCCTAAAATAAGATAGGTGAGAGAGTAAGTTAATCATTTATAATAAGTTTATGAGAAACCGAATATTCTTTTACAAATTTGAAAGACAAATCCTGAAATTTATTGAGTCATTTATATCATCTAAGTATTTAAATCAATTAGATTAAAAAATCAAATTAAATCTAACAAATCATCGACTAAAAAATGAAATTAACTAATTTTTAACAAATTAAAATGTTTTTCAATTGGAGATAAAACAAAAAGAAAATATAAAATAATGTAGAAGCAATAAACTTAATGCGCATTCAAAATTTATAATTTAATGCTTTATACGCATTTCTTTATTTTTGATGCACATCAATTAGTATAATTGAAAGGAAGAGAGTGAGTTAAAAGTATCAATTATTCTACCAAAATTATCCAAGATAAAAAAGTACAATACTAATAATATATACAAAATATATACACTTAATTTAAAGAAAATCAAAGGGTTTTTAATACAAGTAATGTAATGCAATTTTCTGTAGATTTTATGGTGTAAGAAGCAGCAATTTCGCTTATAGCATCACGATCTTTAAGTTCTGTTGTTTCATTTAAGAGAGCAGGTCCATTTAAATTCAAAATAAATACATTCTTCAATTATTCGTTTTATATGACGATGCTTTTATTCTTATCTAAATGGCAAATGCTTAGTTCAAAGTTGTTATTTTAAATTATAGTTTATAATTCATTTAAATTCTTTCTAACGGCATCGAATTTATAAATATCTTATTCACCTTCATCATTAGTGAAAATATTTGTGTTTTCAATAAAAAATTGAAAGATTTCGCCCTTTATATTTGAATCTGTATTTTGTAGTCCATGCTTAATTTCTTGAGAACCAATTCTTAAGAGATGGCATTATCCCTTCTCAAGGGGAATTCTTTCTTTGACAGTAGAGTTTTGTCTGAGATTACCATTCATAACAAGAGTTACTATATCTAAATTTCTATGTAAAATGTTCTTGCCTAATTCATCTTAGGGGTTCAATTCATATTCATTAACTGCTTTAATTCTACCAACACCCATCTTTCTAGGATTGTAGTATTCTCCGAAAGTAAAATAACTGTAACCTTTAGCCCAGTTATGATCAAACTTGTATCTTCTATCACCTCTCTCCATTTTTGTTCTTTTTTTAAGTTAACTTTTGCTATTTAATTCTAGTTTTAAGTTTTAGGGGTTAGATCTCCTTTTTTATTGTATTATTTATTTTTATATTATTAATTATTTTTGATATGCTTGTTTTTAGTATTTTTAAACATTTAGATATAAATCAACCAAAATTTAGATACTTTATCCATGAAAATTGTGCTTTCTATTCGATAAGTCTTCTAGAAGTTAGGAATCTGTTGATATTCTTCTAAAATTATAATAATTCTTCCATTGAAAACTTCTATTAGATATATTTTGGAAATATCAAAAGATATAATAAATTCTTTCAAAACAACATTTTCTGGTAAATTATATTAGATTTCATTGTATTTTCAACATAATTGCCTATCTATTCCTACATTTAAACATTTAAATGCATATTTACATTTAAAAGTAATATTTTATTCAATTTTTTATATAAACTAGCTTTTTAAAGATAAAATTTTTAAGATATTTTATAAATGCTTTTCTTACAGAATAATCAATTTTATTTTAAAAAGTTAATAATTTGATTTCAACATGTTGAATATTACATTCTTTTAAAAATGTGATTTATCTATAATTTGATAATTAATGAGATTAATATTCAAAGAAAATAAACCTAATTTTAAATCTCTTTTATATTAAAAATTATTATTTAATAGTAAAAATTAATATTTAAAGGTGAGAAAAGATAATTTTTGGGACTGAAGATGATAAATCTACTCTATAACAATAGATATAACTTAAAAATTAATACAGGGATTACAAAATTTATAGTTTAATTATATAATTTAAATTTTATGTGCATTTAATTCATTCCTCAGATACTTACTTATTATGCTAATTTCTTATATTTGCATAATAAATTCTTTACTTAAATCGGGCTATTACAAATCAATTTAATCAAAAGTTAGGATTTTTTTATGATATTTCCTATCCTGTGACATCAATAATTTAGAAGTTTCTTAATATAACCTAGAATTAAAAATTAAATTATAATAATTTGAAAAAATGTTACAAAAAATAAATTTACTTCAAGTTCGAATACAACTTTTCCATTAGAGACACCTAACATTTCATGTCTTTTATCTCCATATTTTGTTAAATCTAAATTTGCAAGTCTTGGTTAGGTTCCTAAATAGAATTAGAAATTATTATATGAATAATCTCCCATTGGAGACCAAGTATCTACTTCAATTCTGTGATAACCATCTTATCTAGGGAAATTAATTACACCATAAGAAACTATTTATTTTAGATTAAAATAATTTGTAACCATTTATTTAATGTTCTGTAGTAAGTATTGTTTGTTTCAAAATTTAAATTAATTATTTACTGATATCTATTTTATTAGTATCATCAAGTCTCCAAATTTTCAAAATACCTTTTGGCCTAAATAAGTTTTAATAATAAAGTTATGCTTAAATTTCTTTTCAGATCTTTAAAATGAAGATAATTATATTATAAGGATAGAATTAATTTACCATCCATTAAGACTGCCAACTTTAAATTCTAAATCAATAGGATGACTCCAAACAAACATTTAATTTTCCTATATTATTTACAAATGTAATTACTATAATGCATTTTTTTAAAAAAATAAATATGTACATCTGCATAAGATGTCTAAGTTTATATGCTCTTAAAATCATTTTGAGAATTTTCATTTCTTTATTAGGCACCTCTAATCATATTCCATTAAGGGCCAACATCAAGAACCATTTCGCAAAATAATCCATCACTGCTTTAAAAATTAATACCTCCTGTAATTTATCCAATAAAGAAAGCTTATGCAATACAATCTCCCTTTGCTTTAAGCTTGCTATTTAACTCTTTATTAAAATTTTATTGATAGACATCATTTTAAGGTCTATTTTAGCCTGAATATCCCTAAGTTCCTTAATTGTATTGGCCATACTAGTTAAAATTACTCATTTTTTTAATTATTTTTCAATCTTCAGTAACTCTTTTTAAAAATATATCTAACTTCAAATCTTGCAAATATTTGTTAATCAAATCAAATAATAATGTTTCTTGTAAACTAATTAATAAAATTTCAAATTATTGCCAAAGGATTTGTGAAGAGATCTTCTTTATTTAATCAGTATTGCATTAAATTTTTAAAATTAGAATGCTTTATTACTGTCTTTTATGAATGCTTTAAATAATTAGTTATTATCTTAAAAACCGCATTTTATTTTTTCAATTTACCAAATCATATTTATTATCATTCATTTTTAATTCCTTTGCATATCAATATTAATATAAATTTATATTTAAAAAATAATAGCATCCTCATATCAAATCAAGTGTGGGACTTGCTACTAGAAAAGATTATTATAATAGAAGGAGCAATAATAACCTATAATTTAATTACAAGTTGGTTTAATTATTAATTTTTCCACTTCTGATTTTGCTAGAATTAAGGATCTAAATATTATCCCAAGACAATTATAAGAGGGAATTCTTACTTTAAAAAGAGCTGTTTAAGTAATTCTAAAATTTATAATTTTTGAATTAAAATTTAAAATATAAAAAAAAAGAGAGATGAAGGATACTTACTGTCTAGTGCATAATTAAGTTGCTGAATATATCTGCTTAAATAGAGATTGTCCATCTAAAAAGATAATATGTTCGAAGTGTAATGAACTTGAATAGGAAAAAAATTGCTTGGAGAAACATAAAGAAGATGTTTTGATTTTATCAGAATTTAATAATTAGAAATTTAATGATACTTATCATTCAATAAGAAGTCAATTTTTAAAAGAAGATGAATATCTTTATAGGTCAGTAGCTTTATTAAATAAATTTAAGTTTGAGAAACTTGGAAGAGATTTTTACTTCTTCTTGCAAGAGTAATCTTAAAGAAGTATTAAAGGAAAAATGGAGAAAAATGGTATATAAGATTATGATGAATTTATAGGTTTCAGTACATCATAGATCAAATTTAGAAAGATTTTCGACTCTTTTGCAGATAGATTAGAAGAGAATAAAAATTAGATTGAATAGCAATAAATATAACAATAGGATATATTGCAAATAGAATCTCAGCTTATAAATAAATTAGTTGATGATTTTTAATCCTTTAATAATGATTTACTTAAATGTTAAGAAATCTTTGAAAGTATGACATCATACTAAGAAAACTATACAGACCAAGATATAGAAACCTTATTTAAAAAACTTAAGAAGATAATTTAAGAATTTGTAGAAAAGAAGCTGAAGAAAAAAAATAGAAAGAAAAAATTTCCTGATGAAGAGATTTAAAAAATATAGTGCAAGCATTTAGAAGGTAATCAGGAAAAATAATAAATTGATAATTCTCAACAAAATGAAAATAATAATATTTAAGAAGTTCTTCCAATCTTACACGAAACAAATTAAATATCATTAGATTCTATCCCTCTATAAGCTATAGAAACAGAAAACCCTAATAATCTTATTAAACCTGATAAAATTGAGTAGTCTTAAAAAAATGATGATAAAGATTTATTTTAAACAAATAATAAAATTGAATTAACTTAGCCTTAAAATCTTCCTATTAATACTATTCAAATTGATGAAGGAAATTCTAATATAATTGAAGTATAAAGTAACACAATAATTAAATATTTATTTTAATACAATTTAATTTCTTGCTTAATATTTTTTATTAAATTATCTAGAAAATGGTCATGTTCAATTATTAAATGATATTAAAATGAAAGCAAAAAATAAAGTTTATAGAATGAATTTATCACCAAATCAAAAATAACTTTCTATAACCTGCGGAGGATGGTCTAATTCCAGTGGTCATTGTTTATTATATGACATAGATTTATATTAGAATGATTTTATTTTGAGAAAAACATTTACCTATGGAACTTACAAATTTATAGATTCTGCTTTCTCACCATGTGGTGAGTACATATTTTTAAGTGGAAATAATAAAGTATTTGTTTATAGGACTGATGCTAGTAGTTCAAGTAAGAACAAAGAATCAATTGATAGAGCACCCATTTTAAAGATCTCAACAATATTTGAAGTTAGATCAATAGAAGTATAAAGAAAAATATCTGAAATATCAGAAGAATGTGTAATCACTTCTGAAAATTAATATATTTTAGCTCTAGGAGGTTGCTATTTTGAAATGATTGAAGTCCATTTAAATTCTGATGAAAAAATGAATAAATATACTAGTGAGTTTTCAGCAGTAGTTTAAGGATAAATAGAAAATTTATAATTCTGCTTTGATGGTAAATATGTAGCCTATTAAGTGTATGAGACTTAATAGATATCACTTTTTGATTTAAAATAAAAATAAATATGTTTTATCTCATAACCTATTGGCTTCTTTATTTGGTGTATGAAAATTGAACCTGTGTTCGGGTTTATTGCTGTTTCTGGAGAACACTCTTAAATTCATTTATACTCAATGGATTTCTCAAACTTATCTCTACTTCCTATCACTACTGTTGAAACATAATTTTCAGGAATAATAATTTCTTTTGACTTCTATAAGGAATTCCTATTTATATCATGCTCTGATAATTCATTTAAGATATACTAGTAGAAGAAAAATTCTTCATTAGGAGAAATCTATTATGATAAAATCTTTTCTAGTAATCCTACTTAACATTTGATGCCAACTTTGACATTTTGTCCAAACAACTAGCAAATTATAACAGGATGTTAAAAAGGATAAATATTTAGATGGTAGTTCTATGAAGAACCTTAGGATAATATTTGATCAATTTTCATGAAATTTTATCATATAATTTAGATAAGATATAAATGAATACTAAATAAGATGTACTTTAATTTTTTAATTTAAAGTTTTTATTGTATTTATTTTTATTTAAAAAAATAATTTAATTCATAATTATCTATCTATCATCTATTTTATTAAGTAAATATACTGATTTATTTTGAAATTTTATCTTTTTCCTTTTATTCATTATTGAGGTATGAACAATAATTTATTTTTAACAAGTCTTACCTTTAAATTCAAACTTGAATGACATCTTTAATGAAATTTTACAGAATTTTATTATACAATTTTAAAACATATTCTTTGAAAATATGATAAAAATTAGGAGTAAGAAATAAATAAATGATTGATTAAAAATGTAAAAATAATTAGATAGAAATAAACTTGTAAGTAAAGTTATAAAAATACTAAATATGTATATATCAATTAAAATCAATTTATTGAGTGTTTTATATTTTAAGGGAATTTCAAGGGTGAGAGTGGGAAATACCTTCTGACGCATCCAATTCTTCTCTGTATTGTACTTCATATTTTATTTTCTTTTGTGTTATACGATAACGGCGATATAGGAATAGCCCAAGCAATACTAAACTGAATCCAAGGATTATTGTAAAAACAACTACAATAAATTAAGGAAAATGTATTTATTAAAAGTATTTAAGAAAATGAATAAATAATTAAACTTACTTATCAAATTGCTGGAATCAGAATCTTCAGATTATGTGACAATATATCCTTTTTAGAAGATGGTATTATCGATACGGAATACTTCGTAATCAACTTCATTAAACCAAACAGCGGATTAGTTAAAGTTACCATAAATACTTGGAGAGATTTGAGCTTTCATTGTTATGTATAGATTTACATCGTCAATATTTTATAAATCAACATAGGGTAATTATTCTTTAATAATTTTTTCTAGATCAATAGTTGTGTAATATAATTAGTTTTCCAAATCTACTGAAACATGGTCCTACTTAATGAATATAGAAGTATAATTATAAGCCTCATTATTCTATTTAGGTTCTCTATATTCATCTAACTAATAGCTGTTGCATTTTTATACTTTTTAAGCTCTTTTAGGTTACCCATTATCAATAATAAAGATGAATTATGTATTTATTTGCACCTTTTAAGCATCATTGAAGTGAGTAGATCCTGCTAACATATCCCAAGAAAGAATATATTAACCTTATTTCTTTCTAATTTCAACTAATCCACTTCTAGTCTGAGTGTTGAGAATAGGAGAGTCTAAATACTTCTTTTTTTAAGGGAATACATAACTTCCAATTAAGAACTTCTCTTTTTTGCCAAGTTAAGAAATATTTCTACTTATCCTTATGAATACTTTTGTCTAATCTTCTAAATAAAGAGAATATAATGATTTACTCTTACTTTATTAAATGATCTACAAGTCAAAATTTCCTTATTCAAATCTATCTAGATAAGATGATCCTTATATGGATAGATCACTTCCACAGCTTCTTAAGTCTATAACAATATGATAGCCATTTGTTCCTGAATTAGAAGGTATATCTATGATGAATGTTGCAGTTGTTTAATCTTCTTCAAATTAGTTTAACTTTAAACCATAATTTTATTCTTCAACATTTTAAGGAGCATCGATTAATGGAATTTATGCTCCATTTAGCTTCATCTAGAAAATAGCAATAGGAATTTATTTATTTTTAATATTTTCATCTGCACTTGCATTATCTAATTAAATTTAAACATTGATTTCTTCTGAAGGGCCAAGTTTCTCATTATACAGATTATCGATGATATAATAATTATAGTACTTCTTTATTTATATTCCTTACAAAAACTCACCATTTTTATGTATAACAATAACCTTTCTATCAAGATCCTATTTTAATTTTTAATAGAACAATTCTTTATTAATTATTATTATTAAAAAAATGATGCTTACATAGTTTTTATTTTCGTAATAGATGATAAGTCTGGTATTCTTGAAATGTTCATTCTTACTTGTCAGGATAATAGGTTTTTTATAAATTAAGTATTCTGCAACAGAATTTAATTTAGAGATATCTTTAGGAGTATTGGCTTGATAAAGTACTATATCAAATGTGCATTAACTCAAGTTACAGCTAAAAACATCGACATATACATGACTCTTCTTCAATAAAGTAAGAGAATCTATTTCAATCCATTTAAATGTCTTGAAAGCATCTTTAACTTCATAGATATGCTAGTCTTTTGGCCATAAAGAGATATTAACAATACCAGTGATTTATTATACTCTAAGAATGTAATTAGTAGTATATAGGATATTGTCATTAATAATCTAAGGAAGATTAATCTAATATCTATATTTTAGAATAATTAAAAATTAATTAATTTCTTCTTTAATGTATAAATTATTTAAAAAATTAATTAATTAGTTACCTTTTCTTTTAATCTTTGCTTATAAATGAACGAATAGATTGATCTGATGTTATCGATATCACATCTTATATGTAATCTTGGTTATTTCTTTTAATTTCTTCTAGTAGAAAATCAAATACAACATTCTTGTTAGTATTTGCTTTGAATGTTAGCACAATTGTACAAACAATTCCATCTTTACATATATCTTAATAGTCATAGCTAAAATCTTTTGATTTTATACTCTTAAATTCTGGATTTTATATGGGACAACCTTTCAAGAAATCACTATTACAATGGTAGATTGCAAAGCTAAGTGAGCCTTCTCCAACAACATTATTATTAAATTCATCAATAACTGCAACGGAGAGTTTAAATCCTGAATTTTTGAATATATCAGCATAGAAAACAAAAGATTTTTATTAGCTCAAGTAAGTTCTTTTGGATTAATTGCTCTTGATTTATTGTATTTAATTAGTGCTCCAAGTGAAAGTATAATCAATTGAATATCCTTCACTTCCATACACACCGATAATATAGTAGCCATAATATGCGGGTGAGAATTCTATTTGATCATAATTACCTGGTTCCAAATTTGAATATCTACAGTTCTATAGATATAATGAATGGTTTAAAAAAAATCTTAAAGTTTAATAAATTTTATTTAAATGGATTACTTCTCTACAGTTAGTTTCAGTGGGTCTAAAGTGTTACAAAGTATAATTGGATGTTTAAAAAACGACTAAATTGATGTCAAGCATGCTTTGAGTTGCAACAGCAGTAAATGTAGCAATTGTTTAATTTTAACTCAAAAAGACTTTGTAATATTAGTAGGAATCATGCGATACATTACCAGCTATTTCTACCGATTCTTATTAGGTTAGATCCATAATGTCAGATAAAACTTGAATAGTCAATTAAGAATTTTATTTTATCTTCTTTACATTCTTCACAAATACAGAGATGAGGACAACACACTTAGGTCTACATAAATATTCTCTCTAGTTAATGTTGATCATCTATGACTGTTTGTCTCTCACTTCATCATTGCTGTCATCTATAATGGCTCTTTACTCTATATCGGAAATAGTAGGGTAGTACTTGTCCCACATATTAGGTTTACTCATTTCATTACCTGAAGTGTCTAAAACATAGTATTTCATCTTGATATTACCATGTTCTAATGTTGCTATACTCTACATATCCTAATCAAAGCTAGTTGGGTGAACATAGAAATTAAGAGTGTAGAATTCGGTTTACTTAATCTCTTCTGAGGGAATAGGATAGTAATTAATTGAGCCATCCTTCAACTAGAGATTTTGAGCTCTTAATTATCTATTAAATTTAATAAGACTGATTTGTGTTGGAAGTGACTGCTTTTGCTCAGTATAACTCTACTAAGCTTTCTCTGACATCTCTATCATTCCATATAAAACACAATCCTATCGATCTTCTTCTGCTTTAGCAGCGCATTCCTATTTAAAAGCATTAAACATATAAATACTACTTTCACTCATAGTGTTGGTTTCATATTTTATATTAGCATCATTCTTATGAATAGCATCCTTACAATTTACAAAATTAATTAATATTTATAAGAAAGAAAAGAAATAATAATACTCCTGAAATGGACATAATAAGACCTGTATGAGCCGAAGTATAGGCCACTGCAACTACATAATCATCAGGATAGATCGTGAATTTGAAGAATTTAGTTTAATCAGGTTGAATAAAGGTCTAAATAGGAATATTTTCAAATAAATTAGTAATTTTGACTTAAGTAGTGTAGTCGATTGTGAATTAAGCTTACTCTCTGTTTACTACTTTTTTAACTCTAACTCTAAACCCTTTTAATTCATTTTACTATTTTGCCTAATTAAGGTGCAATATAGCTGAATTATGTTGGCTTTTGTATACAATTTCTCCACTATTTTCATCAGGAGGAATGTAAATTAAGGCATTACTTGCATATAAAGGCCATGCCTCAATAAAGAACTCACCTTTGAGAGGATTTAAACTAATTATAGGATCACTTTCCTTTTCAAATATATCAAAGAAAACATAATCACTTGAAGTTTCAAAGACATACTTTTAAGGAATATCATTCAACAACTTCATTGAAATGATTGATGTCTTTGGATCATTATTTCCATCTATATCCTTTTGATATCTTTCAATATAAACTGTAATAGTATATACTGAACTCGAGAATCCGTAAACACTCATATAAAAATTGATGCTAGACTGCTTAGCTTAACTCAATTCTTCAATAGAATAAGAAATCACATTTGAACAGAAGCATGCTATCATTTCATTTTCTCTAAAATTAGGATTTTTGTGGTATCTTGAAACTATTAGCTCCATAATACCACTAATTGGAGTCACCTAAATTAATTATTCAGTTTATTTACTATTTTTTCAATTTAATTTAGAATAAATTTACCTAAAAGTAAACCTTTTTGATTCCTTCTAAAGAAACTAGATTGTATGAATAAAAATTGAATTACTCAAGTTCTAATTTTTAATAGAGAGGATTATTTTCATATAATTAAACATGCTTGCTTTAATATTAAACGAGAAGACTATAGTGAATTTCTTGGGTAGGAGCACTATTACCTGCAGCTGGATTTGCATAAACGGTGATTAAATATTAGCAGAAGATGCTGTTAGAATTAGAACAATTATCTTCGGAATGGTTAAATGAAATATAATCATTGCCTATTTGATTAGATAAACCTATAAAATCATCTTTATTAGCACTACTTATATTATCCAATTCATTTCTAGTAACTCTACATGTATTAGCGTCTTTGCATCTATTGTTATTAAGTAAAATATATTAAATTTTATTTTCCTTTTATTATATATCCTTACTTTTTAATATATAAATCGGGATTTCCATTTTTAGCTGCTAAACTCACTGTGACAGTTTCCTTCGTTTATTTAGTCATCTAAAGTAGATAATTAACAATTTAATTGTCTTCAACATAACCATTTTCAGTAACTAATGGGTAGATTGGAAGAACAATGTCTTCATCTGCAAACTAATCTCTTATAGAAAACTCTAATGCAAATGCTGCACAAACTCTTGCATAGATCATGATAAACAGCTTATTGCATTACTTCTCTTACTTTTAAAATTCTGATGCACTAATAATAAGACTTTCTAAACCATTAGAATCGCTCACCCATTTTGCTCTATTTATTGTTTCTAACCTTAAAGGCTCATCACAATCAATATACATATCTGGATTACCTTATTAAACAAGTAAGTTAATTAATAGAGTTTAATTGAGTTTATTTGTTTTTTCATCTCTCGTCATTAAACCTGTATCTAACTCATAATTTATAAATTTCCCAACTGGAATAGCATCATATAACGTTTTTTATTTATCACTATTAATATTAAATTTAAGTTTAACTGGCTCTGCAGTATCTTTCCTACAAAGTAAATTGACGGTGGTATTGGTCTACCCAATAATTAGAAGAGTATAATTCATTCCAGTCTATAAAATTACAAAAAATAAATAAAATTTCTTCAAAAAATTAATATTTTACTCTAAAAGTTGCTTAATTTTTGAAAGAGGTAAATGTTTCTCCATAACTTGAACTATAAATACCCCAGAGACTTCTTGAGTTTGAAGGAGTTTCGTTACCAAACATTACATATAACTTAATTGCTTCAGTTAAGTCTAATTTTTTTATTAATATTATAATTTAAATCTGTTAAATTATTTGTTTTATCAATTTAAATTTTTATTTAGAATCTAATTTAAGTAGCATTTAATCAAAAATATATAATAAGATGATTTTTTAAAGGATGTATTAGTTTTTTTCTAATAATCTATCAGTGTAGAATTTATTTACTTTAACGCGAATGGGGATCTACTATTGCTGAAAATGTGAAATGCTCAATAGAATCGTCTGGAGGGACATAAACCTTAACCACCTATTATGACTATTTATGAGTCTCTCCTTCAGCACCCAAAAAAATGACAGTATCTTTATTCCATTCAATCATCTATTAAGTTCTGTGTTGGAACTTTGCTTCAAAAGTAAAATTGCTATAAGGTTGGAAACTAAATAACGCGATATAAATTTCTTTTGATTATTCAAAGAATTTAGTTGGGATATAGCAAATATCCAAACCTGAATGCCAACATTTAACTTCCGAATAATCAGGGGTAGGGAATTCAATAGATCTTTTTTTATTGTTAATAGAAAAATATTACATTTAAATCTAATAAATTTTCTTCTCTCTTAAGATAAAGAAGTATCTATCATACTACCATGATATTCAAATACACGATTAATATTTTTATAGACTAAAACAACTATATTAATATAGTTACCTGCTAACAAATATATCTGGATCTGATTTAAAATCATTAGGCCTAGCTATTAAAAGCAAATCATTTTCTGGATCTAAATGTTCCTAGATGGTATACTTTAAATAAATCGTCTAGTTGTAATGAGTTCCATTAAAGAAATACTATTTCTCAGTGTTCAATTCTAATACTTGATGTACCTTTTAATCAGTATCAAATGGTTCACCACAGGTGATGCCATTTAACATCAATGATAACAATATTAATGATTTTTAGATCAAATTCTCTTGAATTAATCTAGATTTCATTGTTAATTAGGATTTGATTTTGTTCTTCTACTCTAAATGTTATTTTTTTATAATTTTTAGAAAATTGAAATCTTTTTACTTAATGTTATGATTTAAGCTGCAACTATAAATTAATAGTTAATTTATTAACCAACCTCTATCTATTCTTAACTCCTATAATGCCAAACATTATTTGTTTAATTAGATTTTATTATTATATGTCCACAATATTAGAAATTTAAATAAGATCAATTCTATTTAAGGCATAGATAAATAGGATGATCTATTTATTATACTATGCCATTCATCTAAATTATAAACATTTAATTTCAAAAACCTTTAAATATTTCATATAAAGCAAATAACATGTTTGTTACTTTTTTTTTTTCATTCTATTTATGTACTTACTTTCCTTTTTTAAAATTTTATAATTTTTAGTAAAATATTAATTTCTTTTGCCAATAATATTTCATTTCTAAATATGGATGCGAATAGATTTGAAATAGAATCTAAAAGATAGATAGATAATACTTTAGAGATTATAAGTTTTTATATTTGGTAACTAACTTATTTTACCTAAAACATAAATTAAAATACAAATTCTTGATTGTTAATCACCTACTATATTTTCTACTAATTCATTTATAATTAGCTCTATTAGATAAGATGGATGGATGAGTGAGATTTTTATCATTTATTTATATTAAATCTTATAAATATAATTTCAAACAAAAGAAACTAGAGAGAGTTTAAACTCATTAAAATGCTTTAATATTACTAAAATTTTATTTGCTTTTAATTTCTTTGCTTTAATTTACCTACTATAATATTTTTGTATAAATAGCTAAATTTTAAAGTTTTAATTTAATGAATTCAATTAATATCATCAACTTTTTATGATTACACTAAATATTTTTAAGCTTATTTATCTCCTAAAATTTAAATTAAAGGAAGGTATCAATATTAAAGAGAATAATTAAAATGAAATGGTATTAATACAATCATCACAAAACAAAGCAAAACAATTAAAAAATTTTATTATGTTTATTTATCAGCACTTGCAACTACTTTCACCCATTTCACGAGGAGGTTGTTGTTATTGATTGTTAGCTGATGAGGATGAGATTTAGACATTAGCTGAAGGGCCAGTGGAGCTACCTTGGGCACCTTTGGGAACTTCTTTCTTCTTATTGTAAATTTGATTTAAAAGGGTTTCAAAGATTTCATTAAGGTTGCTACCATTAACAGCTGAGGTTTCGTAGAACAAAAAGTTATTATCTTTAGCAAACTTTTCACCTTCAGATTTAGAAACTAAACGTGATGATTCCAAATCAGTTTTATTACCAACAACTACAATAATTATACCAGGTTCAGATTGCTATTTAATATCTTCAGCCCACTTCTAAAGATTCTCAAAAGTAATTTTTTAGGTGATATCATAAACTAAGAGAGCACCAACTGCCTTTCTATAGTTTGATGCCATCAAAGATCTATATCTTTCCTAACCAGCAGTATCCCAAATGTTTGCTTTAACTGATTAGCCATCAGCCATGGTAAGTGGCTTTGTTTTAAATTCTTAACCAACAGTGGGTTCAGCAATCTTTGGTAATTAGTTTTTGGTGAATTTACTGAAGATACAGGTCTTACCAACACTTGAATCACCTACTAAAATGATCTTGTATTAAATTTGTTATTCAGCCATTTCTTTTACTATTAATTTTTATTTGCTCTATAAAGCTATCCTATTTCTTAATTAATTTGATTTTTTTTTTTAATAAATAATTTTGAAGGATATATCTTGTTTGAATAAGGAATTTATATTGGTTATCTTTAAAAATTGCTACAATCTAAAAGTATATATCAAACAAATGTTCAAAAAATAAAAGTGCGTTTTCAAATTTATTAACTAGTTTTTATTAATACCAATGCTTGAATCAATATCTTTTTTTTTACCTCAAAATTAATTGTCAACATTTATTGTGATGTGTGATCATATTACCTCTTTTTTTCTATAACTCTTGATATCTTCACCTTAACCTTACAAAATTATCTTTAGGAAATTATTTGGTTCTAGCGAATTACACTGATTAAATGAATTATATTAAATGATAAGGAAATTAAAATATCTCCATTTATATTTATAATCCTGTAAGAATAATATTAATCTAAAATGAAATCTTAGGTGTTTTGTTTCTAATATAAAAATATGATAATTTATTTAATCACATTATTTTAATAATAAAATCAAAATAATTAAAAGAAATTATCAACTTTAATCTAAATAAAGAGTTATAATTATTAAAGATTTTCTCATTAAAAATACATACATTAATTTATATAAATTTGCTATGGATTTATATAATATTTTATTTACATTCCTTAAATAAATCATTTTTATTTCATTTATTTTGCAAGATTTTAAAGATACTTTTTTATCTTTTTAGTTTTTCTTACATCTTTTTCTCTTTTTTCTTTTTAATTTGCATCTCTTTTTATATTTGATTATTCTCTTCCATTATTTCTTCAAAGTAATTTTTGGACATTAATTTTTGGTTTATTAGTTCTGATACTTTTAGATATAAATTTGTAGAATAAAGATCTAGTAAATCTTAAATACTTTTAATCATTTCTACTATAAAACCCATAGGAAGTGTACTTTATTCATTAATTTTATCCTTATCCTTAGCTTATTTTTTATTTACTTCATCCATATCTAGCTTTTATATGTTTTATTTGGTCTTTTTACGAGATGTCTCAGAATCTTTTTATTTGAAAATTCCACTTAACATACCAGTTCTAGTAGTATTATTGTTGTTAGTGTTATTATCTGCATTTGTTTCATTTTCTTCTAATTTTTCTTATTCACATTCACCTATATATGATAAAAACATAACCATAACCTTTTTACAATAAATTTGTACTTCAGGTTTTTCTTTTGGATATTTTTTTTTAATAGATTAAGCATTCAATGAAATAACTTCATCTTCTTTCTTATTTTACCCAAAAATAGTAAAGAAATCGCTTTTTTATAAAATATAAAAATGATAAAATTTAGTTAGCATTTTACAATTAATTACAAAATTGATAACTCGGGATTTATAGTTAAAAATGAATGTTCATGATCTAGACATCTTGCACATGTTCTCAGTTAATCGTAGAAATCAAAGATCAAATTCTACATAACTTTACTTGAATTCATCATAAAAAAATCTCTGCAAACATAAATCTCCCTTTCCACATTGAAAACTTTATCATAATAACTCCAAGGACCTTATTTAAGTAAGCAAGGATACACATTCTTATTTATTTCTTTAAGGCTAAACCAATTTCCAAAAGAATCCTATTTTACATAAGAATATTAATATGTATAAAAGCTGTGAAAAAAAAGATACTTAGAACACAAATTTGACAAGACTTCCTTTTCTTAAAATAATATTGGACAAATTATTTTCTATACTTAAGAGTATTTAAAAAAAGAAAGAACTGTCTAAGGTTTTATGTCTTAGAATTCTTTAAAGATTATAGATGAGGAAACTTTCATATCTAAGAATTGGAGAGATATTTACTTCATGGAAAGCATTAAAAAAGCTTCCATAACTCTGTTAAAAGTAATCAATTTCTAGCTTTTTTACTATTTCCATATTAGATTCTTTTAAAAGTGCTCTTTTCATCATGTATTAAAAATTCAAAGATCCCATCTCATCTCCTTCTTTTTTTGAATCTGATTTTGATTTTTGTAATTAATTCGTATCTTATTCATCTTCTTAAATAAAATCATGAATCTATTTTTAGTATTAATCGATAGTATCTTCATCCTCGGAAAAGATATAACATTCTGAGAAGTCAACTTCAGAATCTTACTTTTTATCACTTTTTTCTTTCCTTTGCTTCACTTGCATCTTTTTTAGATGTGAAAATGGTTTAATACGCTTTCTTAGCCAAAATATCTATTCATTTGTAATCCTATTAACATCAAGATAATCATCGCAGGGATTATCTAGTGTTATATCATTTGGAGTATTTGACTTTGTATTTGTATAGCTTCTTTATGCAGGAATCTACTCAGGAGCATCGCTTTTTATATAAATTTGAAATACTTTTATTAAATATAATATGATTATTATCTACCTAAATATCAGAGGTCCTTCTATATAAGATTTCATTATAGCATCACTCTTTAGAGGTTACTCAGAGATAGAAGAATCTTAATTTTGGAAAAAGGAAATTTGATCTCCAAAGGTTTTATTTTAAATGTGAAAAGATATCTTATTGGAAGTAACTGATGCATCATTCTCTTCATTAATTACTTCAGGCTATTATTATTAAAGTTCCATAAAAATTTAACTCTAAGAAGGCTTGTTAACTAATTAATTAAGGTTGTTTTTATCTAATTCATCTTTTGAATAGATTTCCTTAGATTTCATTTTGTCAAAAATCTTAGAGTTTTATTAATCACATAAGCTTTAAAATGGCTACATCAGCTTTGCACTTCCTATCATCTGCTTATTTGTAGGATTCTATTATAAACTCTTCGATTTAAGGAACTTACCTTTCTAAATTATCTTTTCAGAAAATTGAGGTTACTCATTTTACCTGTCATCTATATCAAAGTAAGGAGTATTAAAAAATATAAATTTTTTTTTATCATATTCACTACTATTTTAATTTTATATTTGAGAGGTAAATTTATTTTAACTTAAAGTTCTTTTCTTATTACTTTCGCCAGGAGGTTGACTATTTCTAAACTTGAAATCATCATTCGTTTAAAGATTTTCTATAGATACAGGTGAGTTTTATAACTTTTAATTATCTTCATTTAATTATTAAAATTGATTTTCTTTCTACGGAGAAGTTTTTATTTATTTTGTTTGATTTATATATTAAGTACTAGGTTCTTTATATTCGATTATCAATTCTTTTTCATAATTGCTTTCCTCAGTTTAATTCATCTAGGTTATTTACTTTTCATTTAGCTTTGGACTATCTGGTATTTAACCTTCGCTACAAATAATACTATTATGATGAGAAAAATTTCCGAGATTTCTTAAAATTTTTTCATAAAGCATAATTCCTCTAAATTCAGAGGTTAAATTTATATTCGCTTTAAATTCCTAATCTTCTTCTTTAATTTATTCAGTAAATGATTTATGATTTTGAGCATTAGAATTTTAAAATATACTTTTAACTACTTTCTTATTTTCTTTTTAAAGTATACTTTAATTCTCCTACTCATTATTTTCATCTTTAGCTTTCTTCAAAAATAATATATTATTAAGATCTTTCATCTTTTAAAAGAATGATTGGTCATTCTATTTTTAATTTAAATGTTCTTATAGCTTTATTTCTTCATTAACAACTGTAAAGACCTCCCAAACAATACCTAACCAATATTAATAATTAGATAGTAAGATTTTTTTAAAAATGTATCTAAAATTTTTACCTTTTATCAATGAGAGAAGAATAAACTGAATAATGAAATCAAAAGAAATAAAAATGAAATTAGCTAAGATAGGAGAATCGAATTTGTAAGCAATATCATAAATGTAAGGACTCCACCCAGCTTCTAACATTACTTAGAAAAATATAAGCATTCCTTCATAAAAACTATTGAAGGAAATATACCCTGAATCATAAGGAGAATTTTAATTATGTTCAAAAGTATTTGTGTTAAAATTCTCTAAAGCAATGTAGGTATAAATGTAGAAAAGCATCAATATAATCGGTACAAGTCTTATTACTATTTTAATATTTTAAGAATATTTAATAATCTAATATAACTATTGGAATATTTAATAAAAGTATTAGTCTATTACCAATAGGAAGACACATAACAATTTTTTAAATGAGGGATTTGACTTAGTAGAAAATTTCGAAGCCTGCAAAAAGAAAACTCAAGAATTTAATAGAACGAAGAGCTTTAAAGATTCTAAAAATTCTATTTATTTTTGTAATACGTAGTAGCTTTGTAGCCTTAGCTGATTTGGCACTTTTGAGAAAAGAAAGAGTAGTTGACAGTACTATATTCATAAAAGATGTGACTACCATTGAGAAGTCAAAGGAATTCCATGAATCTTCGAAATATTTTTCAATCCCAAGCCCAATAATTTTAATTAAAAATTCACCAATATAAATGTAGAAAAAATAATCATCAATCGAATCTGTTAGATCAATGGTTGACTATTTATCTGTAGACATTCCTATGAACAATATTGCACAATTTCCAATCAAGGCTAAAATCATTAAAGTCTCGAATATAGTACTTTTGGCAATTTATTTTAAATGTAATCTTTTGTTCATAAATCTTCTCAATTTATCCCAAAATTCATAATCTCTAAATATAGGAATTTAAAATTAAGGGTTCTTTTCCATAACATCTATTATATCAAAGAATTCATTCATTGAAATAGACATAGATTCATTTTGATCTATCTGCTAATATAACAAATTTATTCTCTTTAAATAGCTCTTTCTGTATAAGTATAAGCAAGAGATGAAATCGTGAAATACTTTATAATCTATAGACTTTTAACTTTTAATTTTATATTAATTTCTTTAATAATTAATTAGCTTTAAAAAATTAATTACTTATTCACATCAAGTGTTATAAAACAAGAAAGAAGAGCTTCTCTCTGCTTTATTCTATCTAAAAGTACTAACTTACTCCTGTGAGTCTATTAAATTAATCAAATATTTTAATATTTTAAGTATATAATATTAATTTTTACTCTAAATGAGTCGTAAACGACAGAAACAGGAATAGGAATTAAAATTAGGATAAGTAAAGTGCAGTAAATAATAAAGTATAGAGAAAAAAAAGGTGATTCCCCTTAAATTTATTAATAAAATATATTTAGTTAATTTAAGCATATTAATTTAATTTCAATATTACTATAGGCAGGAATCATGCATTCAGGATAACTATCAAAGCTTATTAAAGAATATAAGATACTAGAAGCTGTCCCAAGATTACTAAAATTACTCTTTTATTTAAAAAAAATAAACTTCATTTTAACTTCTTTAAAAAAAGAAAGGTTATACTGAGTATTGATCATATTTTGTAGGATCATCAAGATCTCCTATAAACCTCCATCCTATAATTGCTATAAACAATGTTAGGAATGATATAAATATTACAAGCTACATGATTTATTTCATAGACTTTAAAATACTTATAAATGTCCTTCTTAATTCATGAGAGTAATAAAATACTAGAACTATATTTATTTTAAAAAATACTATTTAAAAAAACTTCTTGTTAATTTAAAATATTTATTTAAATCCAATCAAATTATTTAGTTGATACATGGTCTTAAGTATCTTGAGAATCTATATGTTAATTCAGGAAATGATAAATGAAATACTATCAAATCAATCAATAGGAGTGAAGCTATAACTGCTCTTGTAGAGAGTTTCAAATTATATATATAGTGGTTAATTAAAGGTTAATCTTTATCAAAGTATCTGTGAAAATATTCAAAAGCAATATCAATCCATATAATGCTCAAAAGAATAAATTCATAGATGAAAAGAATTTAATTATCAGTGTAATCAGTAACATATTTATTAGGAGGTTCTACAAAAGAAATTAAAGGAAACAATATTGCCAGAACGAATAAAACATTTTACCAAAAAGGAGAGGTTTACCAATAATATATAGTAGGAATAAACCATCCTTCATTTACTAGAGTAGAATAGTTAAAAAAATTTAATGCAATTCATTTTTTATAAAGATATTTACATTCAATATCATGTCTCACTGGTTTAAGGTTAAGGCTATCTCTAAAATGGCGCATAGCTTTTTAAAATCTTTCAATCTTTGAAAGTTATTCCAGAGCAAAAAATAAGCTTGACAATTTATTTTCTTCCTAAATTGATTAAATAATATATTTTTAAATAAATTTGAAGGATAGGTTTTACTAATTTAATACAAATATGTATTATATCTCCCTAATATAATAGAATATATACCTCCTTTAGCTTTTATTTGCTATCTTCCCTTTTCAGCTAGTTTTTTCTTTTTTTAGACCTTCCCTACATCATTCCTATAATTCCTCCTCTAAAAATAGTTCTCATTTTATTATTTGGTTTTTTTTCTTATTAATCGTCAGTATTATGTGTTTCAGTATCGTTTATTTAATGTTAAGTCGTTTTAAGAGTTTGAGAAAGCAACATATTTACAGGTTTATCTTTTTATATTTAGCTAAATGTTGTTGGGTTACTTTATTTGCCACTCTTATCTAATCGTTAGGACATTTTAGGGCTATTCATTTTACTGCTTTCATATAATAATTTATTAATCTATCTGCCTTGTTTTGGGGAATTGCAATTTGAATATTTTTTATCTTTTAATGAGAAAACCTATCCCTAATCTGAGTTGTGCTCCATCTTACTCATTCTCTTTTGAAAAATGCTGTATATTTATAATTTAATTAAGTAAGTTTTAAATATTAAATAAGAACTTCCTTTTGATTCTACTCCTACTAATTATAAATGTATTAATAGATATAGGTTATATTGTGATAACTAAATTTCAACTTTTAATTAAGATTGCAAAACAAAAAATCATTAATTAATTAGTCATAAATACATATAAATTGAAATATTGATCTGCACATTTGAAATTATAAGTTTAAAAGAAGAATGATAGTTATGTCATAGGTGTTACTGAAAATAATTCCTTTTTTATTTAATCCTCTTCTTTAATTTATTATAAGAATTCTTGAGAATGTTAAGTTATTTTATCTTTTAGATTTTTGAAGTCTATTATCACTCAAATCAAAGGAATTAAATTCTACTATTTCTGATTCTCCTTAATTATTATTAGAATTATTTTATGTATAATAAAATACATTGATAATCTTCAATTCAGTTTAAATTTTTAATTAGAAAAATAATTATTTTATTTAAAATAAATGTTTTTTTTAGAATTAAATCAAGCAATTTTTGATGATGTTAAAAATATTAACTTTTATGATTAAGATTTTAAACTAATTCTTTTTTATATTTATATAATCAGAGCGTCTTCTACTATATCAATTGCAAGATATGTAAGAATCTTTAATAAATTTATCATATGAGGCAAGAGGAATTTTTATTTCTTATAGAAGAAATTGGTGTTTCATTGAGACTCTCATAAAATGCAATCTCATTAATCATAGAATACTATTTATTATTGACTAATTCTGCAAGTAACAGGTTTAAATCAGAGGTAATTGAAGATACTTTTTCTCAAATAATTGGATTTACTTGGATGAATCATATGATTAATACTAATTAATAATGACTAACTGTTCTTTTCTTAAAATTAAGATTGTAGTAGGGGCATGTATATTTTTAGTCTCAAAGACACGTGAGGAAAATAAAAAGATAAGAGGTATGGATTAATTCTAAACATTAGAATAACTATTCATTAATATAATCAAAAAAATTTGTAAAAGATATCATTAATATGTGCTTTGTGATTACAAGGTTATATCGACATGCTAACTAGTTAAAAGTTCAAAAAGAAGAAGAGGAAGAGAAAAAAAGAGAAAATTAAATGTAAGAATAAGGAAGCTAGGTGTTAAATGAATCCTAAGATAATTCATAGGCAAATTAGCCACAGAAGGAAAATTAATATTTAAAGCTTAGTTTCTTGAAAGAAATGGAGAGACATACAATAGAAGAATACTTTTCTCCTACTTTCACTTTAGAAATAGTAATATTTTATATTAGAAAGATAATATAACTTGGATAATCTTTAATTTATAAAATATTAGTATTCCCAAATCAAAAATGAAATCCTTTAATGCGAGTAGCATTTACTTCGCTTAATTAACTACAACTTGCTTACAAAGAAAATGTCATTTTAGGAGATAGTACTTAATTACATACATATTTTTTAATGTAATAATTTATTAGTTTAGTTTCTTTCCAATATTAAACTTCATACAAATTATTCAATAATAGTTGAGAAAAGTGTAGCCTAATATATCTTAGATTTATCAAACGATACTTAATACATTGACCTTTCACAATTCACTGAAGTAGAAGCAGCTAAATGTTGTATATATTTAGCAATAGATCTTATTAAATTGTAGCAGAATGAAACTTTATAAATTCCTATTGAAGACAAATTCTTCAATTTTGATTGGTGGAAAGAGTTTATGCTGATAGAAAAGTCTAAGTTATTAGGTAAGTTATTCACAATAAAATATTCAATTACATTTCTAAATATTAATAAATTAATAGAATTCTCAGAAATTATGTTAACATACTATAATGATATTAACTAATGATGCCTGAAAATGCTGAAATTAAATTGTATGTAAATAATAAATAGTATAAATCTATAATAATTGATATGAATGTGATTATTTAATTGTAAAACATGTTTAAAAATACTGTATTTCTTTATTATTGAATAATTCAATCCTAAATATGATTCTAAGTCATATTTATTTAAACAAATACTCCTTAGAACATTAGCATCATAAAAAATGTACTCGAATTAAATTAAGGTAGTAATCTATTTCAGAAGAGAAACAAAAATCCATCCTTTTTAATATGATTTGTGTTAGTCAATTACTGATTTCTTTTCTTTTTCATGATTACAAATTAATCTTAAATACTACTTTATCAAATAAATAATTGATTAAAAGAATTATTAACAATAGAAATATCGCTTTGAATAAATAATCTTTACTGCTCAAATAATTATATACTATGAGATCGATAACTTTTTTCTCTTACATTAACTTAATAATCATAGGATTTTAATTTATCATAATAATAAACTATATCATGAGCGTTAATAACTTGTGTACTAATGGGGATGGAGAGTGTTTTAGAGATCATTTCTTTGGAAGTGTGATTCGCGTTATCTTTTTCTTATTGATCTTATATTTCTTTCAATTTATAGCTTATGTAAGGATATGTTAGCTAATTTCAATTATGAGAAGGATGTATTTAGGCCAGTCTATTCAAAAAATTAATGAGTTACTTACAAAATATATAAAAATAGCATCTTTTTTAACAATCGTTTAAACAACATTATTGATAATTGCCCTTTAGTAGTAAAAGAAATTAGCAGATGATATAGATTATATTAAATGCTATGATAGCGATTAATCAAATGTCTGTGGTCTGAAGAACTCGAATGATATTTTTTTAAATGAAGGAAAAATATTAAACATTGTATTTATAATTATTCATGTGATCTTTACCTTCTTAACCTATAGAGTATTAAATATGCCTTCCACAAGAATTGGTTAATTTCATGAAGGAGATGCGCCTATACAAAATAATTAATAATAATAATTTAATAATTATCTTGAACAAATTAATGGAATTGCTGTAAATTAACCTTAATAAGATTAAAATTTAATTTAAGGACAGGATATAGAAAATAATCCATAATATTTACAAGATAATTTAAGAGTCCTAAAATAGTAATAGTAATAACCAGAAATAAAAATTGGCTAAGCTGTACTGCTTTGAATGGGAATATATGAATAATCCATTAAATTTAGTAATTTACTAAATAATAATCTACGTACAAATAATAATTAAATCACACTTATTAAGATAAATGCTTAACTGGCATATATACTTAGTTTATTATAAATATTTTAAAGCATTTGAGTATCTAATCTAGCTGGTTTTTCAACCAAATTTATATAAAGTATATAGCGATATTTTTAACAAATTATAACAGTTTTAACCTTTATGTTTTAAATATTTATTATGATTTCTTTACTAAAATGTTCTATCATTCTTAGAATTAAATCCACTAATTGTAAAGCTACTATAACTCACTAATTATTTATTCATTCAATATTACCAGCAGATTAATAATTTTTAAAATCATTGAGAGAAAGTATTCTTTAAAATGATAATTCGATATTACATACAATTACTAAGATATATTGTAGAAGGTATATCAATTTACTCTAAGCCTTCTATCAAAATCCCAGTTAAACCTTAATATCTCTATCAAATGAAAACTTAGATCAATATTTAAATAGAAAAAATTTAATTATAAATATTTTTATGAAAAATATTAATAGGGATTAAGATAAAGTTTAAATATTAGAAAAAAATTTATATTTAAAGCAAATCGATTTAAATTTAAATAAATAGTTCAATATCCACCTTAAAGTGTTAATTAGATAAAATCCTAAATTCTATTAAAATAATTGCTTACAATATTGATTATTAAAGAAAGGATAATTTGATAAAATTGGCTAAGGAATATTTATTCTTTATTTTTTTATTATTTGTTTTTAAGTTCTTAATTGAAATAAATTAAATCAAATTAAGATTATTTGAGTGATAAATAAAGTATTATAAAGGATATAACCTTAGAAAGTATACATACATTATAATTTATTTTTTTCATTTCAATAAATCCATTACTACAATTATTTATATATTATTATTATTTTGTTTTGTTTTTTTATTGTTATCGTTATTGATATGTTCTTAAATGCTTAAATAAAATGTTAAATTTAGTTCATACTTACTATGAATTATGTTAGCTTTAGAAAGATAATAATTGTCCTATTATGTTAATGTTTTAGTAAAGATTAAGTTTTAAAAATGAAATAACGATAATGATTAGTATTTTTTGTATTGAAAAATAAGAGGTTATTAATTTAGAAAAAAATTAAATTTTTTGCCTTTGTTTGAGTTTGATATAAATAGGTTTTAAAATAAAGTAAGAAGGTGTTTAATTTTGATTCAGTAAGAATAAACAACTAATTATCAAATTTAGATTTTATTAATAGTCCAATAATAAATAATTGGTATTTGGCTACGTTTTTTAATAAATTGGATTAGATGTGAAATCTTTTTGAAGTAGAGCAGATAATATCATTTATATTTATTTAAAGTCGATTATTATGAAGTTAGACTAATAAAAAAATTCTAGAAAAGTTGTTTGTTCAACAATGAATCTCTATTGATAATTGATTACAAAAAGAGATTAGATAGAATTTTAATTATTTTTATTCTATATGAATATGTGTAATTATTAAATTGATGATTTTTAAATATCTTTTCCCATCATTAGATTATTTTATCGCTGGTTTATTATTTTCGAATTAAGAAACTTAGATCAGTTTATTTGTACCCTTCAACATTCCCCCTCTACAGTGAAATAAAGATTACACTTTTTTAAATAATATTTGTAATATATATCAATCTCAAAAGAAAAGAAAACAAATAATTAATAAAAACCAAAAAAATAAAATAAAAATAGATTAATAAAGCTGTTCTAATTGATATTTCGTATCAAAGCAGTAACAATGAGCGGTAATAATCAAAAAATAGATTTAAAGTAGCTTAATACAAATAGAACTTAATCTTTAATTTTTGGAAATGATTATAAGAAGTATTAGGAGTTGAATAATATTGATGTTATACTCTAGTCAGATGGTGATTAGATTAAGCTTACTGAAGTAGTAAGAGATAAAACGACATAATTGGTCTTAGATAAAACTCTTAGTTCAATTGTAATACATTGCAATTAAGAGTATGAAGAAATCCATGATAAAAATGAAGACTAATAAAATAAAGATTAAAAATTTATTATTTATTGTTACAGACCTAATGAATAGCTTAGAAATAGTATTGGTGATCCTCGTAATACAAAAAGAAATGAGAGTTATAGGTATATTAATGTAAAAGTAAATGAAAAAGACATGGATCTACTGATGTTATTAGAGCCTATTATATGTGATTGTAAGCGAAAATGGATAGATAACCTTGTTCTTGAAAAATAAGCTACAAGAGATAACAAAGTCAGTTCGCCTCTAAGTTCGCTAAATTAAAGTAGAAATGAGCAATGGAAATCCGCTTTTTCTGAAGCTTTAAATAAATCTTAAATGAAATATAGATCTTTATAGCTTTATGAAGAGTAGTGCCCTTCAAACAATTGCTAGCTGAAAATCATACTTGGATGTTAACCTTATAATGACATCTATCATGTTCAAACTTATGCTGTAGAAGAGAACTAATCTAATTATTAATACGTTGAGCCTGGATAAGTAATATCAATAAATAATCTAGAAGTGATCAACAATGGATAAATGCCCACCCCCTATAATTAAAAAATAAGAATAGGTATTTAAAATAGTGAATAAATTTAGTTTAATGAAGAAGATGAAATAACTATTAATGAGAGTATTTACATGGATACAACTTACACAATCTAAAAACCTATTAGATTCCAAATAAAAGAATTTATAGTTCCTTCTGTTGATTAACCTTTGGAATAATTAGTAGAAGTAAGTTTTTATGGAATTGTTGATAGAGTTAATAAATAAATACCAAATTTTTCTCCCGTGATATCAACATTTAAGGTAGGATTCCCAATAATAATGTCTTAAGTATCTGTTGTATCTGAAATAAGATAAGGCGAGGAAGCTCCAATAGCTTTTTCTATTACCAATCGTTCTGATTAACCACTGGGAATTGCTTCAAAGAATAAAAGACTAGTAAATATTCGTATAGCTTAAAAAAATAGCTCTTAAATCGTTGAGTTTATTCCAAAATTATAAAATGAGAAAAGAAACAAGGGAATCAATAATAATAAAAAATACAAATAACATAATAATTAGGTTCTTTCATCACAGGGCTCTGCTAATCATATTGGTGAAGAAGAAGCAAGTGTCATTTTATATGATGAATTCATTGATTTAATCTAGCCAAATGAAACGATTATTATAAGTGGAACTCTAAAAGTTGTAGATAAAAATACTTCTTTCAATTAAAGAATAGAATTATTAGCCAAATTAGATTTAGGTTATTATCATTAATAATAGAGTGTGCTACAGAACATTTAAACTTAAAATTTCTCTTTTGAATTAACCAAAAGTTATGAATATAATCCTAACTCTGATTATTTACTTATATATAGCAAAGCAATTCATAAAGAATTGATTTAGTCTATCAAAACATTTATAAAGGAGTGTGGAAAAGAAGTTGATCTATGGGATCTCTCTAAAGACGGTGGATTTTCTTTTTAATCAGTAGTATCTGGTAATCGCAAGATTTGTGAATTATATTAAGGAAAGGCAATTATATTTTTATGTGCTCTTACTCAGTAAATAGGAACTAGCTCAGTTGATTTTGTGCAGTAACAAAGTTTTTATTAAGCTGCAAAAAGCTACTCTATTCATACTTATATTATAGGAAGTGGTGTAAGCAATTATCTCCTATTCAATCCTGATATTGATAACCTCTAAGTACCTAAAGACTAAGAAATCTCTAATGAGAAAGATATCTATAAATTCTTTATAGAAAAATCTGATGAATCAAGAAAGCAATAGTCCTTAATTAATGACAATTCTTACTAAAAAAGCATACTTAACTATAAATATAGTGATTCAATCAATAATTTCACTTCTCCAAATGAGGAAACAATAGAAAAAAAGTGTATTCAAATCAAATCGGAATTAGAAAAACATAATTGTAACTTTTATTATCTTTACTATTAATCATAAATAACCTAAACTGGTAAATCTCTTCTATCTAAACAATTTGACCTTGGCCAAATAAAGATAGTAGAAGGTTTGAGGAGAGATTAATCTTAAATTATAGTAAGGGAAGAAAATATTAAGTAGAAGAATTACTTGGATGATAATGACAAGTATTTAATGTTTAAAATCTTGTCATTTGATAAAAAGCTACATCTATTATAATCAATTTAATCCTATCACAAAGCTAAGCTCCTCATTTAATCTATTTTCTCAGATTTGGGTAATGAGTATTATTACCACTAATAGATCATATAAAATAATAACAAATATACCAATTACTTATCCCATTTATAATTATTTTTAAACTTCAGTTTCTAAATACTGCAGTACTCAAAGTAAGAAGAAGATTATTAATTAAATAACCTTTTAATAAGATAGAAATCTATTATATTTAATAAAATGAGTGATACCAATAAAATTGGAGAATACTTTATCAATTAACTATTCAACTTTAGACAATCCCTACTAATTTAAAAGAGTAGCTATATAAATAAACATTACTTATAGTTAATTGATTAAATTATTTAAGAAAAGCTGTAATTATCAAATGAATAAATTAAAAACAAGCAGAGTTCATTACCTCAAGATAAGACAGTCCTATCAAATTTACTTTAATAAATTTTAAATCCTATAAAGGAATATCGTGAATCAAGTATTTAGTACAACAACCAAACATCTCTATCTCATATTGGAAAATAAAATGTTCATGTAATCACAAATAATAATGAAGGATTATTAGACATATAAGCAGTATATGAGTAACTTAATTTCATAGATAATCAAACAAATACTGTTGATTAAGATAAAAGAAATTCAGCGATTTAAAAAATCGAAAGAATGATAACTTTTATTAAAGATTGATAGAAGGATTTAAATCTTAAAGTCAATCATATATAAAGTATTATTTATGAGATAATTAAGTATACTAACTAATTGATTTATGTAATTAATTATTCAGTTCAAATATTTATTATCAATTTTAATAATTATATTCTTTATAGACAAACATTTAATATATATTTTCTTATCAATTCTTGTTTTATATTCAAATTTATGTATAATGTACAGTTGCTTGATCGGAGTGTATTTCATTTTACTTAACTTTTAAGCTTTATTGATAAATGTTTTTAATCCCTAATAAATATAATTGATGTTGAAATTCCTCACTATTAAAATATTTTTTATTTTTATTTTTAATATTTATATTATGAATGATTCTACTAACTTTTTTCCATAGCTCTAATACCCGATCTATACTTATTACTTTTAATTAGTTTGTATCTATTTTGATACACATCTTATCACATATCTTTACAATTAAAGGAGATAAAGCTTATTTAGCCTATTAAAGAAACTCCCGAAGCAATATATCAAGAATTTAATAAAATAATCTGATGTTTAGTATTATCATTATTATGAAGCAAACAATGCTTACAGCTGTATTCTACCATTGTTAAGCAGCAAGCCCAAGCATAATCATCAAAACAGAATAATTCGAAGCTAGGATGTCTAAATTATTTAACTTCTAATACTCATAAGGTTTTTCTATTTTAAAAATAATTATTTTGTAAAAATCATTAAATTGTTAAAAACTGTTTGCTTACTCATTGAAGATAGATAGGAATACAATAAGATAGTTATTCCACACAATAGATATTTAAGAGGATTTGAAGATCCATAAAAACTCATGAAAAAGGCAATAAAAAGATTCTTAAATATTTAATAGAACTCCCAATAAAAACTGTTACTTCTATATCCCTTATAAAGGAACCCAAATAGAGTTAGAATATTAAGATGTCTTAACTTGTATTTGTTTTTCATCAAAATAATTATAAATACCAAAGGAATTAAAAATGCCCAAGCAATGAAAATAGGGAAAAGAACAATCATAGTGTATCTTTAATGAGTAACATCACATACATACTAAGGATAATCTATCACATAGTACTTTTCATCAATTTGTCTGCAAGAAATCTTTTATTTTTAAATATTTTAAATAACTGTGTTTATTATTTTTATTAAAAAGCTTACACTTCCAAGTACTTGCTAAATGATTCCTGTATAATTTTAATAGTAGATTAAAATCAAACCAGCAAAATAGTGATTACTATTTGATTTTCTTTTCATTATTAGAGAAAAAAGTTTATATAACCCAATGAAGAGAATAGAAATCACTCCAATTTGAATTTAAGAGATGATAATCTTCCCATAAACAAAAGGAAACCCTAATAACTATGCAATAGAACTATATAAACAATCTGAAGATCTTGAACTTTCTGAAGTGGGAGAGCCAGCAGTTCTTACAATACTACTAAGTAGTTAAGGGATTGGAATATTCATAGTTGTAACAATTGAAATGACTTAGAAGTAATTCAAGGCTATTTTTACAACTGAATTTGCAAGATTATTTTTTTTAACAACATAAAACTTAAATTTCATAAAATAATTATCAATAACATCTTACTTAAACTAATTGATTGTGGAATCTGTTACATAAACTCCGAAGACTATACTATAAATAATTACTCCAACTACTATTAGTATTGAGTATTTTGAAGTAGAATCACAACTATATTATTATATAAATAATTAATTAATTTAGAAAATATAACGATTTAAGAATTTCTTACTCCAAGCAAGAATTAATACCCATTTTTTGATATCTTTTATTCCAATATTTTGACTCAATATCACAATCCTCACATAATGGACCAATAAAACCTAAATTATAAGATTCTTATTATTTTTAATATAAAAATAAGATAATTTCTTACCTACTCTACATAATCTATTTTAGCTTGTAGATTAGTCCTAAAAACTATCATCACCTTTACAACTTTGTCTAAAAGGATTACATGATAATATATTTGGAGATCTTGATGACTCTCTCCAATATCCACTTTTAAGAAGTATTGTATTTTTTTCACAAAAGTATGCAGATTAAGGACATTTCTTACACTTTTCATTTGGGAGTAAATTATAAAAACCTTGATCACATTCTTAGCATAAATCTAATATATTCTAATATTTGCGATGTTCTTATCCATCTCTACAAGAATCACTGATTTTGATATTCAACTAAGTATAGTAATCAGATGAATAGCTCTCAATCAATTAATCTTTATTAGGTTGAGTTGAATAAACAGGAATTCTAATTTTAGAACTTGAAAAAACTAGCATCATTTCACTGCTAAATTATCCATAAAGTGTTAGCAGGTTCGTCAAATTGAAAGTGCCATTATTCTAAGTAAAGTGGTAAGTTTGAGTGTAATATGATGATTTTACCAATATATTTAAATCTATTTCCTATTCACTATCATTAAAAACCTCATCTTTCTAACTTAGTACTTCTAAGATAATTTATTCCTATTTTTTTAAGAAGTAAAAATGTAAATGTTAATTTTTAAAGATGGAGGATAAAAATTCATTTCTTTTAGTATTAAATTTGTAATAAAGTATAATCATTTTTTATACTAATCCCTTACCTTAAATTTTCCACTAGTATGATTAAAGATAAAATTCTTAGAATTTATATAAATATTATTTATAGAAATTCTCATGCCTGATCCATAACCTACAATATTCTAACCAAATATTATAGCTTTATTTAATAAAATCGTATTTTTAGTATAGAAGTATTAGGGATACATTCCTGAGGCCGAATAGTAACCTCCTGCAATATTAGCTTAGTTTTGAAGAATTTAATTATTAATTAAAATAACTTATTTTTATAGTAAAGAAGAATCACTAGCACTTGAAACATCATGTAGAATAGCTCCTCCCTTTGAGAGAGCTGTATTAAAAGTAATTATATTATCTTACAGCAAAGCTGAGCATTCTTAGAGATATATTCCTCCACCGCTTTTGACTGCATTATTTTTATTAAACTCAGAATTAAATATATGAATATACTAAATTTAATCCTCTTTTTATTGTAAAAATCTAAGTTTATTATTTTTAGATAAAGTAATCTTTTTGAAAAATAAAGCACCTCCATTCAAAGCAGTATTTTTTAGGAATAAGGATTATGAAATTGTAGCAGAACTAGATTATAACAATAAAGAACCCTCCTAGCAGATTTGACATGAATTTTTAATAAAATTCGATTCAGAAATTAATATAGCATCTGCATTAATTTTGATGATAGAATTAGTAGTAAAATGATTATTGGAAAGAGGAATAGATTTTTCATTTTAGTATAGAATGACATTGTTTTTATAGTCTGATTTGTATATTCTAACATTCTAAACATCAAAAATCTAAATGATTTCTTGCAATGACAACATTTAATTTACACTTCCAAGAATCACATAATATTCTTATGATTATTAAATTCTAAATAGACTCTAGTGATCTATCATTAGAATTTAAACGTTAAATGATTTATATTAATTAAAGTCAATTAATTATTAATCAAAATAATAGGTATTCTAAAACATTTCTAATTGATGGATTCCATTAAAAAAGAAATGGCTCAACTAAAAAGCAATTTGATCAGGATTTGAATCAACTATATATTTTATTTTGTCGGCTTTATCATTATAAGTATAGTTGAATTTAATATTTTTCATATTAAATATTTGTTTTTTATTTTCAAATTAATTATTGTAAATCTAACTTCCTTCTAAACTGAGATTATTAGTAAATTAGACTCTTTCTAAGATAAATACCTATTTTGTTGATATTTATTTTATAAATAAGCAACCTCCTTGCATACCAGCAAAATTATTTTAGAATGTTGTGTCCAATATAAGCATGTCACTTAATTTTGATTCTGATAAATCTAAGTAAATTGCTCCTCCTTACTAAGAGGTTATACTCTCACGAGAAACACTCCAGTTTGAAATAAATGTTAATTCAGATAACTTAATGTTCGATATTGAAAAAGGTTTAATGTATATCGCTCCTCCTATAGTAGCTTTTCCATATAAAAACTTGGTATCATAAATATTTACTATATTCGATTAGATGTGGAGAAATCCTCCTTCAACATTAATACTTTCTTTTTAATAATCCAAAATACTTATACTCTCATACTTATTATTCTTAAAAGTACTAGAAATAATTTGTAGTTCTTATGATAAAATACTAACAGGACCATAGCCTCTATGAGGACCTAAATTATCGTAGAAAAAACTTTTACTTATCTTAACTTTTGATTACTTCCCTTCAATTAACAATCCACTTCCTCCAATAAAGTCTCCCTATTTGTAAAAAATAAATTATCTAAATCTAATTTATATAGAGTTACAATTAAAATTTTTTAAAATATATTTTCTTATAAAAATTATAAGAATTAATTAAATTTTCATCTCTCCTAATCAAAGGTTTTTCTTGAAAATTATATAAATAAATGTAATAATTACAGCATCTAAAAGATTATCTTTGAGATTTAAATTAAAGAACTCTAAAGAATTTTAGGATCCGGATTTGATGATAACTGGAAAGTTGCTTAAGGAGGATATTTTATATTTAAATCTAGATTAAGAAATGTGGATATCGTTAAATTTCCCTCCATAAAACTTATATCTTGTTTAATCGGGTTAATCTACAAGGTTTGGGTTTAAATAGCTGAATTAAATATTTATAAGATTAGACAAGGATTGGTAATTTTCTACATCAATTTAGCTAAGAGTTAAGTGATAAAATAGCAAATTAATATTTATTAGAGTCTTTAAAGCAAAATCATCAAGGTGAATAGTGTTTTTAACTTAAAAATTTTATAATGAAGCATAATTTATTTTGCTTATTTGGATCAAAGGCGGATGGATGTCTTCTGATAACTCTAGAAATTGTAAAGAAATTTAATGTAACTATTGAAACTAGAAATGAGGGAAAAAATCTTTAGAGCTTCCCAGATAGATATTTTAAATTATCTTAACGTTTTCTATTTGAATAATATTATGAGGATTATTGGCCATTAAAATAATAATAGCAGAGTATTTTTCGACTGATTTATTATCAAAGGCGTAAGTATTGAATTTAAAATCAATAGTTTTGAAGGAATGATGCAGATTCTCTTCATAATAATCAGCTAAAGATTAATAGAATATACTATATTATTTCATTCTATTTCCATTAATCATTGCATTACTAACATCATACTTATTTGACACAAATATGCTAGATTATACATACTCCTCATTCTCCATTGCTTAGTTATTAATCAATTCTATATTAAGTAGCACAAAAAATTTAAAATTCTATCCATAGAAAAGAGATGAAGAACTAGAAAATGAACTATCATATACTTTTAAATATTAAACCCTTAATTATAAATTAGAGCTTTATTTTATGAGTGAATAATCTAAGAGAAACGATTATTGATCAAATGAACACTTAAATATTTCAAGGATATTTAATTCTGCTTAAATATAGGGTTGAATTGTTTCACTCATAAGTTTACCTGCTTAAAAATCAACCTATTAAAATTATTAAAATGAATTAAAATATTAAATAATTTAAAATAAAAATAAAGTAAATATGTACCTATTCTAGCTTCATCTAGTTAAATTGAAGTTTCAAGCGAATATTAGGGGTAAATTAGATCTAAAACAAAGAAGATTATTTAATGTACTACCCAAAAAAATAAACATTATTTGTGATAAGTGTGTTGTTTAAACTAGAAAAATAAAGTTCTAAAACATTTTTTGCATCTATAGATTTATCAGCTGAAGGCCTTAAAAATTCCAAATTATTTAAGGTTACTTTTTTTAAGCTTTCATGTTAAACATTAAAACCATATCTGAGATTGTTTTCATTAAAATTTAAAGAAATTTTCAGATTAGATAAAGAAAATTAATTAAACCCTCTAATAAAAATAGTTGTCCTTTAGAGTAGCTAAGCTTACAGTTTATTATTTATAAGGCCTTAATCAGATCTTATTTCTAATGAAATGATTTCTAAAGATTTAATAGAATCCCAAAGTTTGGTTGTAAATTCAGTAGGCAATACTTCTTTGCATTGATTATCTGTCAAGACAATACTTACATATAATTCTCTTAATTATAATTCATTATACCAAACGAGAGCAAATGACTTAGAATAATACTCATCTTTTATAATTAAATCATCAAAGTCAATTTCTGATAATCTATTGTAGTTGAATGGTTATACTTATGTACCTTTTCCAAAGTCATCATTCAAGCCTCCGCAATACATATAGATAACTCTTTCTTTAGTATAAACACATGAATTATCTCCTTTCTTACAGTATAAGCATTTCATTCTTTCTCTATCATACCTTATTTCATAATCTTAATTAACAAAACCAGCATCGACACTAGTTTTACAGCTTATACACTTAGCATCATATAAATCTAAAGGAGTATTAAATGCTTATTTTTATCTCTAACAAGTTAAACACCTAATTTTATAAAAAATAAGTTAATCTTACAAAAATAACTATTCAATTACGTTATAGGACAAACAACACAATCAGTTTTTTGCGAGTTATAAGAAATCATTTGAGTGATATCTTTAATTTGTGGTAATTTATAGTATAACATACTTATAAAATATAAGATATCCTTAATTAAATCATAGATAGCATCTTATTAACAGTAAATACAAACAGGCTAAGCTTGATAGTTAACACATGTTTTACATAAGGGACCGCATTAAGTCTAAACACAAGTCTAAACCTCATAATCAAATGTATATCCTTCTGAGCAGGTTAGACATTAGATTTTTAACTAATATTTAGTTTCATAATTCATTCTTTCTTAAAGGGTCAGATAAGGTGTTGTGTACATTAAAAAATTAGTAAAGTTTATTTCTTTATTACCTTTTGTAAATTTTTAATAATTTCATAAATTTTTATCTGCTTTAATTTTATATTTACCTTAATAACAAGTCTAGCAACCAACAGGACACTTCATGCAACCTTCTATAGTTGGTATATACCCATTAATACATTAAGTACATTAAAAAATCTCGCCAAATTAAATACTGAGATCAGCATATGAATAACAAGAAGTACACCCAAATATCTAATTTTAAAAATAAATTATTCATTAAAAAGTGATAAAACATTTACTTTAAATTTAATCAATTACCTATTATGAACATTTTTAATCTAGGCACTAATTTAAAACAGTACTGAACATTTAAGATTTTTTGCATTCTAGACAAATTTCCTAATTACTTTAATTATACCTACACTTAAGGCAACTTTATTCTTTACATGTAGAAGAACAACTTTATTAATCGCTCGAAAGTAAAAATCCTTCACCGCATAATAAACATATTTACTAAGAAGGACTAGTATTTTTATAGGATATCCAAGGATAGATAAGTTAAATTGATGAAGATGATGTAAAAGAAGTTAATTAGCAATTTTACATATTCTCTACGCACTCTTCCACTATATTAAAATTTAATTTTAAATTTCTATTTTCTTAAATTAGAAAATTTTACAATTGGAAGAGATGTTGTACCCTACTTTACATTTAACACAATATTTTATGAACTGCTAGTTTTAAAAATCATCAAAGTTAAATACTTTTAAAGATCTCTAATCTTAATTAAATGATTCTTTATAAACAGGGTTATCTATATTTAAATAGAATATTAATAAATAGATATTCTGATAAATGATTTATTTAAAATGTTACCATATTTGCACTCCTCACAATTAATCCCACACAAAATGCATTAAGAGAGATTAAAGCTGAGTAAATATCCCTATTAACATGATAAACATATTAATTCGATCTTATATTTTAAATCCTTATAAAGACCTAGATCTTCTCTTAAATATTTAAATTAATTGTTTTCAAATAAATAAATATAAGAGCATTCTTTGCAATTTGAAGTGCATTAAATGCATTCATTATTGATGTCTAATGTATAGCCTTAAATACATGTAGCACACTTAAGTTAATTGAACTTGTCTATAATACAGCTCATACAATCTAGTTTTAAATTTATTATTAAATTTTGTGAAATTCTTATAAATTTTTTTAATAATTACTTAGGCTTTAGCATTTAATAGGATCATAATTATAATCAATAAGTTTATATTAAGATGAAAATCTGCTTGATTAATCTGAAGGTATATTTTATGTCGTTCCTGATACCACATCAAAAGTAAATGCAAGATTTGAAGACTTATTTGGAGAAATAATAGCTCCATATTAAATATATCCTATTTTACATGTTCTTCTTTCGTCATTCAATTAACTTAATAATTTTATTTTGTTTCTGTTAAAAAGAAATGTTACTTTATTAAATTTTTATTTACTTAAGTCCATAATTTAATTCGCATTCTGAGCACTAAAACTAAGTATTTAAAAGTAAACTGTACTACAAATAATATTAGGATAAAGGATCGTAGCAGTCTTAAAACTTTGATATACATTTTACACATTATACAGTACTCTCACCTGTTTTTTAAAATAGAAAATATCCTGCGTTACAAGAAAGACAAACATCTTGTTGAGTACAGCGAGCACACCTATAAAAAGATTTTAAAATAATTAAATTAGTTCTTAATAAAATGTATTTACCCTTCAGAACATTTCGTATTTTAGCATTAACTATTATCATAGCAATCAAGAGGCGTATACTTTAACCTAAGACCAAATATTAAATTTGAATCATTATAATCTGTAGGAATATTATTTTTTTTCAGGTAGTCAAGCCATATTTAAATTCTATCATTTTCATCATAACACTTCAAATCACTAGGCTCGATATATACATTAGGACAGGCTAAACAATCCTTTTTTAAATCAGGCAATTCCTTACATAAGTTATCTTGAGTCCTGCAAACCATTTTCTTATTTTCAAATGGGTAGTTTATATTTTTTAAAATACAAAATCGATCTTATCTTTTTTAAAAATAGCATATGTTCTTTGGTAAACCTCCTCCATAACCTCTAGGACTCTCGCATTTATAAGTAGGTTAAAGGCATAAACCTTTTTCACACACACGGCAAAGACCTGAGTTATTTGGTTAGCATACACCTAGTATAATAAATAAAATTTTAAATCTTAGATTTGCTTTTTTTTAAGTTCAAACTAAATTTAAGAAGGCATTATTATATATAATATTATCTTTACCATTAATGTCTTAACAATATGTATTATCCATATTTTAACAAACTGAAGGAGCTCCTACAATTAAACATTGGTTAAAGTGGCAAGAATAACATTAATTATTTGTATTGCTAGTACAAAACCCGTTTTAATCAGTGCATTTACCTGTAGTAACTTTTAAACAATCCTTGATACCGCTTGGATCAGGATTAACACAGTATTCTCCTTTAAAACAGGATTACTTATACAAAAGATAAAATTAAAGAGACTTTATATTTTTGAAAGAACTTACAGCAGGTTTATTTAAAGGGATGCATATCTACTAGTTTTCCGATGCTCCAACATTGTCATAGTCCAAATCTATACATCTTCTTTGTTATTTTTCACCTTAAATACAATATCTATTTTTTATGAAAAATAACTAATTGGACTGAATAAAAATAAATTAAATTACAATTCTTTAAAACACTCTTCTACGCCATATTTAGAATATTTATTATAAAGAATACATTACTAACTTATTTCTTCTCTTCCTGCATCTTCTCTTGATAGATTTTTACACATTTCATTTCTCATACAAAATCCTTTTCTACAGAAGATAGCAGTAGTAATATCTACTTCAATACATTAATGATCGAATTTATGCTTTCCTGCAAAACGATGACGTTTTGGTAAGGTATTCATATCAATACATTTACTCCCATCAGCAGGATCATTGATACAATAAAAATCGTCAATACAAGATACACTGTTTGCTAAAAAATTATTTTTTAATTAAAATTGATGTCAATTTTGAACTTTTAAAAAATAAATCTCTACGTTAATTATATTATTGACAAGTTTAATCAGCATTCTTTGATGATAAATTAGCATCAGTTTTAGTAATGTATACACAGTAATATTTAACTGAATCGAAAAAAATACAAATCCGTATACTGTAGCATCTAGTTATCCCTTTTTATATAAAACTTATTTATTATTTCCGCATACACAATAAATAAAACTCATTCATAGTTTTTATTAAAATTTTAGAAGTTCTCATTATCAATACTGCAAATAAGTATCAGTAAGAAAATTAAATTGAATAAAACAAACCTAGATTTAATTATTAAACTTATTACCTAATTTTGACCCCTCATCTACTTTTAAGCACTAAAACGTGTCTTTTTCTATTCCAACATATTAAATTTAATCTATAGTTGTTCCAATAAGGATACAAAATTAATTAGTTGTATTATTGGGGTAGATGCAATAATTATCAGCACACGATTCAATTTAATTTCCTGTATCTGTTTTTTAATCAAGGAAACGTAAGCAGTACCCAGTTCCACTCTCTTTACCAACTCTCATATCAGCCAAGTTTGTAGATAGGTAAAAGCAAAATCCGCTACTCTGCTATTAACATACTTATGGTATAGGAGCACACCTATTTTTATAATTTTAGATTTTGAATATTAGTTTTAATATTTTTATTTTTATACTTAACAGCCTTTACACTTTCTTTTACACAATATCCATCTTAATCAACACCCATAGTATCTGGTGAACCTTAAATTTTTGTACACATTTCATTTATTCCCACTTTAATTATACAATATTAGGAGGCACATCTATATAATTCTAAAAATCCATTAAATTGATTTTTATTTTATCAATTAATTATTACTTGAGCTCTATTATAATAAACCTATGCATTGTCCATTCATATCAACTCCCTTTTTAAATAATTTATAAATTTTAACAATCACTAAAAGAATTAGAAGAAAATACAGTATATTAAAGATCAGTATTTGATAAATCTTTGCACTAAGATAAAGGAGTATCCATGCAAACCAATTTTTCTTTAGCACACTCTATAGAGTCGGGAGTATTACTTTAAGAGCATTTATTATTTAAAGCATCGCTTAATTTTGATGAATATTGATGGGCTTCATCTTTTATCTCGACACATTTTTAATTAAGAGCGCAGTATCTATATATAATGATAAACTTAAATAAATTATTTTTATAAATAACTTATAATTTACCCTTTAATACATTTCAAAATTTGGTTAACAGTGGTTTAGTTTTTCTTCACACAATTATATTTTATATCAATTCCATTAAATAAAGGATTCGATAATAAATCAATTTAATTTAGAAATGTATCTCTACAATATTCTGTTTTAAATAATTCTATTTCTATAAATAATAATATATTTAAATTACTTATGACATTATTTAAAGTAGGAAATTAATAAATAACTATACATTATCCTTGAGGAATTTGCTAATAAAGCTTATCTATGCATTAATTATCATCTTTAATAAAACCTATTAAAGAAGGAGTATTTAGAAAGGTACAATCTTTTAAGTTGTTAGAAAAACAAGCTTTATTAGATTAATTTGGATAACATTCTTATAGTTAAATTGAAGAAGGAAGACTTGTAACACATTATTACATGATATCAATAGCTTTAACTGGACTTATAAAAGGGTCTAGGCATTAACCTCCTAAATAACATGAACCAGGACTATTTCTTAAAGTGAGACATTTATTTTAAGTTTTACACATTGTATCTAAAATATTTGTTGATATAGAAGAACAACAAGCCGTTGAAAAATCATTAGATGTGGTGCATTACTATTTAGAATCTACCCCTACAGCAAGGGGGTTACCACAATCTAATGGAACGCATTTATCTGAAAGTTTGCATTATCCAGATGAGCAAGAACTGCCAGTACCGCCTCCATCTTTTGATCTTGTAATTGCATTTAAAAAAGCTAAAATGAGCAAGATTTTCACTTTAAACATTTTTATTTTGATTTTATAATTATTAGCGTTTATTAGGTGATTTTTTTTTTATATATTAATCAGAAAAAGTTGATACAGATTTATAAATTATTTATTGAATTTTTCTTTGTCAAAAGAAACTCTAGTCATCATGAACTATTAATTAAATAATGAAGCTAGAAATGGAATTCATTTAAATTACCTCAGAATAGTTTAAAACTAATTCTTTCTTAAGATAAAAAATAAATCTGAAAAGGAATAAGGGATTAAGAAATTTAAGGAAAGTTTAATAGATTACAACTTCAATTTGCAATTTTAATGAAGTTTATATAAAAGAGGTATTGGTTCTCGATAAATTACTTAATTATAAGAAAAATTTATTCCTATAAATAATCTGAAAATTTGAATAAGGATTTAATATGATGTGAGTAACCTAAAAATTTATTAGAAATGATTTGGATTTCATAAGTAAATTTTATTAAAGAAAGAAATAATATTAGGATTTTATTAAAATTTTTATTTATTAAGGTTTTTCATGTTTATTTCCTTTGCAAAATTAATAACCGCATTAATCATATTGATGAAATATAACAGGATTTATATAGAAGAATAAAAATGTAGTTTCTATTTTAGAGAAAACATTAAATATTCTCCTAATTTCCTTAAGCTTACAATTGCGCATTTATACAAATTTGATAAGAATTAAATTCTTATCTTTATGATGTAATAATAATAAAAAATAAAAATTTGAATAAATTATTAGAAAGTAAAAGGAATTAAAATTAATTTATACTATATTTTTATATCTCCTCAATAAAATTTTAAATCAATAAATATTCATTTAAGGATATTTTTTCTCACAAGTTTCTATTTACACTAAATAGTATTTTTTAAGATTTAACAAAACTAAGAATCACGCCAAAAAGCTTTAGATGGAGAGATACACTATTGATGATTTCTTACATAAAAAAAATTCTTGTACGGAATTTCAAGTCAAAAATTAGATAAACTAGTTTTTCTATAAATGAAAAAATAAAATAATAAAACATAAAAAAAAAAATAAAATCTCAATTAAGAAAAATAAAATCTTTTAATTAAAATTTTTAATTTTTTTATTTTCAAAGTTTAAAATTTATTATTATTTATATTATCCTACTTGGCAAAAGATTACTAAACTTACATTAAAAACTAAAGCTAATTGTTGTTTTCATAAAAAATATTTACTTATAAACCAACAATGAATGAATGCAATTTAATTTAATTTTTATAAATAAAATATTTAAAAAGATTTTTTATAAAACAAAAGAAAATATATGTAATCATATCTATATAAAATAAAAAAATTACTGTAAGGTTGATTGTGATTAAGATCAATCAAACAAAAAAATTTTGATTCAATATTTCTTAGAGTGATTTAGGTTACTTAAAATAGAAAGTTTTTTTTCTCCTTTTATAAATTGAATTTCATAAATTCTTTCTAAAGATCACAATATTAAAGGCATTATAGTTGATACTTTTCAACAAGTTTATAATAAGAATAGTATTTTAGTTGCGCAGAATTCAAAATGCTAATAATTCTGGTATAATTTATTTTATTAAAGATTCTAATTTATATTTTCATAAAAATATGAGTCAAAATAAAAATTTGTAACATCTTTCCTTTCTTATAAATATAAATTTATCAATATTAATATTAATTTTTATAAGATAAATTATTTAAAAATAAAATCCTGTTTAAAAATTCTAATTGATTTTCTATTTGAAACTACAGCTGTTAGATAGCTTTTAGGAGAGAAAAGTTTTATTTTAATTTGGAATAAATAATATATTTATAACTCATAAGTATGTTAATACTATTTATTATCTTTTTTTAATAATAAACATTAAAGAAAGTAAATTAATAAATGCACTTCAAAGTGATTCGTAAATTATTCCAAAATAATTTTAAATATAAATTAAATCCAAAGTATAAAAATTATGTTTAATGCTTCTCTTTTTTCTTATCTAAAAGTAAAAGAATTTACACATAGCAATAAAAAAAGTAAGTTAGATTATTCAAATTTGAATTTATTATATGATATCTTTCTTTTAATATAAGGCATTCTTAAAATATGTGCTATTTAACTTTAGAAATTATTTAAGAATAATCAGAGAACATATTACAATTCTAATCAAAAGAGAAGAAATAAGATTATTTATAATAACAATTGAACTTACTAATTATATTTACAGATAGTTCTTAAATTAAAATACCCTAAATAAGGATTTAAAAAGATATTTTAATTGTTTTAGAATGAACTTTATTAATTGAACTAAAAATGTTTCATAAAAAAGTTTCAAAACTAATTTTATTAGATTTAAAATAAATTTTTTTTAAAATGTTCAAACTGAAGTATTAGAAATAAATATACTTTTAAGGAAAATATTTTAAAGAATTGTTACAATAATAATTAATGTTCGAAATTTTATTAAATGAATATACTACAATCCTTATGAATTAAAACCACCCTTCTTGTTTAGAATATAAAATTATTCCCTTATTCTTATCAATCTTGTTAACAATTTCAAAACTTCAATCTTCTGATTTGTAAATAATTTTTAAAGCCTATAAAATAGAGATCTATAAATTTATTCTCCAAGTTAATTAATAGTTGATTCAAAGATGCTTAAATTATAATTTTAAATAATGGAGAGAGAGTATATTTTGATATACTCATTTACATTTTTAAAATTAATCCTATTTATCATGTATCTATCTATCCTAGATTATATAACAATTAAAAATTAATAGCAATTATAATTTATTCAAAACTTTTATTTAATTATCATAGAAATTAGATTCCTAAATTGATAAGTTTAAAATCAAACCATATTTAATTAATTTCAAATGCTTAAAATCTTCCCTTTTTTTGAAAAAGAATTAAAACAAAAACTATAATTAATCGATTATATGATAAAGCTTTTCTTTAATAAATTTCTAAAAGTTATAGAAACTTTTTGATATTGTAGACAATCTGAGTTTGGAATTTTAACAATATTTATAAGTTATTCTTTTAGGAAGATAAGTTTTTTACAAAAAATAAATTGATAAGATATTTAAATAGATACTTCAAAGTTAAATAATAATGATTATACTAGTTATTTATTAAATAAAAATTAATTTTTGTTTTTAAATTTGGTCACTAAACTTTTGATTAATTAATTGTTGTTATAAATGTTTATTATAAATCGGTTTTATTATTTTATTTATTCTTATAGTTCATTCTAATACTTTATATCAATAGTTGAAGCTAGAACTCTTCAACATTTAAATGTTTTGACCTCTTATTTTCTAGATTAATTATATGTATTAATTTATTCACTTTCTACCATAATTCCAGAATTTATTAATGGCTTAAAATCTTATATTTATTTCTGTCTATATTTATGTATAGCTTGTCACATACTTTTAGCAATAAGGTAAATATTATTTCTTTTATCTTTTGGAGTAATTCTTTTAGTAATAAATTAAAAATAAAATAAAATAGTTTAACATTTAGCAGAGCAATTATTAAAAAGCAAACTGTGCTCACTATTTCATTTTACCACTATTAAGCAAGAAGCCCTACCATAATTATAAAAATTGAATAATTAGATGCTTACAGATCTAAATTATTCAATTTCTGGTTCTCAAAAGGTTTAACTTTTTGAATAGCAAAATATTAGTAAGAAAATGTAAAAATTAGAAAAAAATATTACACATAGACGAGAGATAGGAGTATAATAAAATAGTTATTCCACATAAAAGGTATTTAAGAGGATTTTCAGATCCATAGAAACTCAAGAAGAAGGCAATAAATATATTTTTAAAAATCTAAAAGAATTCCCAATAATATCTATCAATTCTGTAACCTTTGTATAAGAATCCAAATAAGGTCAAAATATTAAGTTATCTAAGCTTATATTTATTTTTTGTAAGATAAATTAAGAAACAAGAAGGAATTATTAAGGCCCATAAAAGGAAAATTGGGAAGAGGATATTAGTCGAATATTTTTTGTGGTAGTCATCACATTCATACTAAGGATAATCGATAATATAGAACTATTGATCTATTTATCTGCACGAAATCTTTTAATATTTAATAATAAAAATAAGATATTTAGACATAAAAGGAAGTAAATAAATAAATGAATACACTTCCTAGCACTTATTAGATTATCCCAGTATAATTTTAATAATATATTAAAATCAAGCCAGCAAAGTAATGCTTAATGTTACTCTTTCTTCTCATAAAGAGGCAAAATACTTTATATAAAGCAAAGAAAAGTATAGAAATTATTCCAATTTAAACTTATGATAAGATTATTTTTCCTTAAATAAAAGGCATTCCTAATAAGTGTGCTATTTAACTATAAAAACAATCAGAAGATCTTGAACTTTCTGAAGTAGGAGAACCAGCTGTTCTTACAAAACTGCTTATTAGTGTAGGGATCGGTATGTTCATGGTGGTAATGATAGAAATAACTTAAAAATAGTTTAAAGCAATTTTAACTATTGAATTAGTAAGAGTATTCTTTTAAGCTACATAGAAATTAAATTTCATAAAATATTTATCAACTATATCTTGCTTAAACTAATTGATAGTTGAGTCAGTTATGTAAACTCCGAAGATCATGCTATATATAATTACACCAATTACAATAAATAAGGAAAAAAGTTAAGCAGAATCGCAGCTATTATTTAAAGAAATAATTAATTTAATGGCATTGACTCAAAGTAATTACCCAAGGCAAGTATTAATCCCCATTTTCTAATATCTTTATGTCCAATATTATTATTCTATATCACAATCCTCGCAGAGAGGTCCAATAAAGCCTATTTTTAATTTATTATTGATTGTTTTATTTTTAAATTTGGAAATATTGAATATAATTTACCTTCTCTGCAATATCTGTTTGAGCTTATAAATGAATCTTAGATTAGATCATCACCAATGCAACTTTATTTTTTGGGATTGCAAGTTAAGATACTTGGAGATGTTTCAGATAGCCTCCAATATCCACTTTTAAGGAGTATAGTATTTTATTTACAGTAAAATGCTTATTGAGGACATTTCTTACATTTTAGATTCGGCTCTAAATTGTAATACCCTTCTTAACATTCTTAACATAAATCTAAAGTAGTTAGATATTTTCTATGCTCGTATCCTACGTTACATGATTTATTAATTTTAATTTTTAAAAATGTTGAATAGTCAGAACTATATCCTTCTATATACCCGGTATTTGCAGAGTAAATAGGTATTTTAATTTTATTGCTTGTGAAAACTAATTTCATTTCACTACTAAACTACCCATAGAGTAACAGGAGATTAGCTAAATCAAATGTTCCATTATGTTGGGAGTATTAATATGACTAAGTATAATAATTAGAATAGATTAATACATTTAAATCTATTTCTTCCTCTTGATCATTAAATACTTCATCATTTTAATTTATTATTTCTATAAGGACAGAATTCTTTTTAATAAAATGAATTGATTGTAAATAATTGATATATATATAAATTATTGATTACTTCAAATTTTCCACTGGTATGCTCATAGACGAAACTCTTGTTATCTATATACTTATTATTGATAGATATTCTCATCCCTGTTCCAAAACCAACCAAATTTTTACCAAAAATATGTGCTAAATTTGAAGAGATAATATTGTCTGAATAAAAATATTATGGATAGATACCTTAAACGGAATAAAAAGCTCCAGCTATATTAGCTTAATTTTAAATTATTTAATTTTATTTCATAATAATTTGTTTATCTATTGCCTGAGAAAGCTAGTTATCTATAGAGATATCATGAAAAATTGCTCCTCCTTTGTATAATGCAGAGTTTTTAAGGAACAAATTTGAATTTAGTTAAGCTGAACATTCTTGTAGATACAATCCTCCACCATTAACTTTTGCAATATTTTTAGTAAACTCTGAATTCTATATTACAATATTCTGAGTTAATTATTATTATTCTAAAAACCTTAATCTACTATTATTAAATTAGGTATTTTCTTTAATGAAAATTCCTCCTCCATTTAGGGCTGTATTCTCCGAGAATAGTGAGTTTTATACAAGTATAGAATTTGATTATATCATTAGAAAACCTTCATTGCATTTATTGCAAACATTTTTAATAAATTTAGATTCTGAAATTAACAAAGTTTTTGTAACAATTTGAATAATAGATTTAGCATTAAAATCAAAATCGGAAAGTGATGAAATATTGTATTTTAAAATCAAATTATTTTAGTAAACTGATTTTTAAATTTTAGCATTTTGGACTTGTACCAATTGGATAATTTCTTCATACGACACTGCAGATTCTATATTTCCTAATATCTCATTGAATTCAATAGATTTTTTAATCTTTAATAAAGATTAATAGTCAACTAAATCATTTTTATTAGAAATTAATATCTTTTATTTATCGACTAATATTTAATTGAAGACATATTAATTCTAATACATATCAATCTAAATTATTCCTGAAAAGAAGAAGTGACTAAAATTTTAGATCTCTTCTGGAGAAAAAGATGATGTTAAATAATCCATTTTGTCTTTTTTGTTATTATAAGTATATCTAAATTGACTAAACTTCATTATAAATTTTTATTTTTTGTTTTCATATTAGTTATTATAAATTTGACTACCTTCTAAGCTCAAATTATCAATAAATTCTACCCTCTCAAATATTATTGCTTATTTAGTAGGTACTTACTTTATAAATATACCACCTCCTTATATACCAGCAAAGTTATTCTATAGTATACAATCAACTAAAAGTATATCACTCATCTAGGATTCCGAAAAATCAAAAAATATTGCTCCACCTTATTGAGAAGTCACTGATTCAAGAGAAACACTCCAATTTGAAATAAAAGTTAGTTTATTTAATTTTAATCTACTCTATGAAAAGGGTTTAAAATAGATAGCTCCTCCTTAAGTAGCCTTTCCATTCAAAAATTTAGTATCATATATATTTACATTATTTGATTAGATATTAATGAAGCCTCCTTCTACATTAATACTTTCTTTTTAATAATCTAGAATACTTATATTCTCAAACTTACTATTCTAAAAAATACTTGAAGAAATACTAAATTCTTCAGATAACACTTTAATTGATCCATAGCCTCTATGAGTACCAAAATTGTCATAAAACTAGCTTTAGCTTATTACAAATTTAGATTATTTCCCCTCTAAAAAGCAGCCACTACCTCCTATGTATTCTTTCTTTTATTAAAATTATAATTAATGTTAATTTGAACAAAAAAGTAAAAAAATCTTACAGCCTCTATTCTAGTTTCTTTTATATTTAAGTTATAAAATTCTAATGAATTACTACACCCTGATTTTATAATTATTGGAAAATTGCTCATTGATGATGATTTAAAAATCAACTTGGGTTTGATAATAAAGATATTATTAAGCTTTCCTCCATAAAATAAATAGATTTAGTTTTCTGGTTCTAATATTAAATTAGGATTTAAATAGTTAAATTATAGATAAACAATACTGGTAAGAGATCTATAATTTTCTATTGTAATTTAATTAAAAGTTAAATGAGAAAAAATTAATTAAATATTTATTAGAGTTTTCTAAGCAAACTCATTCGATTCTTAATTATTTCTAACCAAAAAATTTTAAATCGAGACATAATTGATCTTATTAACTATTATCAATGGAGTATGGGTTTCTTCTAATAATTCCAGATATTGGAAGGATAATTAATTCAACCAGTTAAATTAAAAGTGAGGAAAATAATTAGTAGCACTTCCGATATATGTATTTTATACTATGTTTACATTATCTATTGTAATAATATTATTAGGGTTGTTTTGCATTAAAATAATCATTGCAGAATATTTTTCTATTGATTTATCATCAAAGGTGTAAGTATTCTATTTAAAAATTATAGACTTGAAAGAATGATGTGGATTCTCTTCATAGTAATCTGATTTAGATTAAGAGAATATACTATACTATTTCAGATGATTCCCTTCAATTATTATATTATTAACTTCAAAAATATTTGATAGGAATATACTTGATTAGACATAGTCATCATTTTCTATTACTTCATTATTTATTAATTTAGTATCTACTAGCTAGAATATTTAAAAATTCTATCCAGAAAATAGAAAAGATGACTACAAAATAGATGTACCTTGAATTTTTAATTATTTTACAATCAGTTTTAAAACCGAGCTTTATTTTATTAAAGAATAATCGAAGAGAGATGATTATTCAACGAATGAGCAGTTTATTATCTCTACTTAATTAAGCTAAGTTTCAATATAAGGTTAGAATGTTTGGCTTATCAATTATCCTAAAGAGAAATCAACCTTTAAAATGATATTTTATAAAAATAGTTTAATATAATTTTAATAGCAAAATAGTTTATACCTTCTCCAACTTGAGCTGATTAATTTAGATTTTTAAATTTATATTTTAAACAAAAATGATCTTGAAAAGAGAGGATTATTTGATGTACTACCCATAAAAATACACATTATTTGTAATTAATGTATTATTTAATGTTGAAAATGATAATTCTAAAACATTTTTAGCATCTATTAATTTATCAGGAGAAGGTCTTAGAAACTAGACATCTGTAAGAATAACTTTTTAAAGGTTATCATGATAAACATTAAATCCATAATTAAGATCTTTCTTATTAATATTGAGAGATATTTATAAATTTGATAATAAAAACTAATTGAATCCTCTCACTCTAGTTACTGTTAACTATTAAAGTTTTCCTTAAGGAATATTATTAGAGACACCTAAATTAGATCTTATTTCTAATGAAATTATTTCCAAAGATTTAATATAACTCCTTAAATTAGTAGTAAATTCTGTGGGAATTATTTCTTTACATAGATTATCTGTCAAGACAATACTTACATATAACTCTCTTAATTATAATTCATTATACCAGACAAGAGCAAATGACTTAGAATAGTACTCATCTTTTAAAATTAAATCATCTAAATCTATTTCTGATAATCTATTGTAGTTGAATGGTTATATTTATGTCCCTTTTCCGAAGTCATCTTTCAAGCTACCACAATACATATAGATTACTCTTTCTTTAGTATAAACACATGAATTATCTCCTTTCTTACAGTATAAGCATTTCATTCTATCTCTATCATACCTTATTTCATAATCTTAGTTAACGAAGCCAGCATCAATACTACTTTTACAACTTAAACACTTTGCATCATATAAATCGTAAGGTGTAGTTAATTTTTGTTCCTATCTTTGGCATGATAGGCAGCTATATATTAATAAAAAAATAGATTATTTGAAATATTTTGTTTTATATTTATTTACGTTAAGGGGCATATAGTGCAACCAGTTTTCTCCTAATTGAAAGAAACCATTTGAGAGATATCTTTTATTTGTGGTAATTTATAATAAAGCATACTAATGTAATAGAGAATATCTTTAATTAAATCATATAAAGTATCTTATTAGCATTCTATACAAATGGGTTGAGATTGATATTTAATACATGTTTTACAATAATCTCCACAAATTATTTTCACACATATCTGAAGATCATAATCAAAGGCATACCCATCTTAGCAGGATGAACATCTAGTATTTAATTCATAAATTTTCTAAGCATTTATTCTATCCTATAATGATAAATAAGGTGTGCCATAAATTAAATAATTTGTAAAATGGAATTCTTTATTTCCTATTTATTTTAAATAATTTCTCTTATAATTAGCTATTTTATCAATTTAATTTACCTTAATAGCATGATGTGCAACCTATAGGACATTTCGTACATCCATCAACAGTTGGCATATAACCTGAGATACACTCAGTGCATTAAAACAATTCTCCAAAAATAGTACTAGTATCTGAATAAGAATAGCAAGAGAGGCACCCAAATATCTAATTTTATTTAATAAAATATATATTTATATCTAAAAAAAGAAAATAATTTTACTTGTTAAGAACATTTCTATGCTTAGCATTCTTTTAATGATGAATTGAATAGATAAGAATTATTGCATTTAAGACACATCTCATCATTATTTAGATCCTTTTTACATGATAGACAATATTATTTGCTGCAACTAGCTTCACAGCTTTGCTAATCACTAGTAATCATGTATTAATCTTTGCATAGAAGGCATATTTTTTAAGATTATGCATTATTTTAGTATGATATCCAAGGATAAAATAACTATACTTTTTAAGAAGTATTGATCATAAAAGATGTTACTAAGCAGTTAGTTAAATTTTCTTCACAATCTTCAACTTTATTTACAAAATAATCAAATAAATTAATAAATATTCATTCTGATATTGAATCAATTTACGATTTGATGAAATATTATATCCATTTGTGCATTCTACACAGTATTTTATGAATTATTAAGATGTAAATAATGCTAAACTAAAGATCTTTAATGATTATATATCTTAATTAAATGACTCCTTATATTTTGGACTATCTATTAAGATATTTAAAATTATCAATACTTTAACATTCATAAATTCTAATTTTACCATATTTACAATTTGAACAATTATTCCCACAAACTATACACTACTGCAGATTATAACTGAGTAAATATCCCGAGTTACAAGTTTGACATATCAATACTATAGAATATTATTAATTACGACTTACACCTAATTCCTCACTAATATACTTAAATTGATTATTCTCAAAGAGATAAATATATGAACATTATAAGCAATTAGTAGGGCATGCAATACAACTATTATTTTTATCTAAAGTATAACTTGGTTTACATGAGGCACATTTTAATTAATTAAGTTCGTCAATAATACAACTTTAGCAATCTATTATTACAAATTAATTTATTAAAATTAAAATTTAGATTTGAAACAATATACTTAAACTAGAACAAAGAGTTCTATCATATTGATAATCTTTAAGCTTATATTAAGATTTATTTCTCCCCTATTAATCTTCAGGAATGTTTTAAGTTAAGCCTGGGACAATATCATAATTAAAAGATATATCAGATGATGATCTATATGGTGACATGATAAATCCATATTTAATAAAACCTAAAGTACAAGTTCTTTTTTCTTTCTTTAATTATCTAATAGATTTAGTTAAATGTAAATTCAATATTTTAAAAAATATTTAATTATGTACGTTAACCCATATGCAAGCTCACATTCTGAACATTAGAATTATGTTAAAGCTGGTAAGTTATATTATAGGTAGATTTAAAAAAGAGGGTCATAAGTTTCTTAAAAGGTAGATGTGCATTTAATACATTAAACAGTGCTTTCACTATCCTTTTAAAAGAGAAAATATCCTGTATTACATGAAAGACAAATATTCTGTTCAGAACACAAAGCACATCTATTTATAGATTTTTGATAATTATTAACTATTAAAAATAAATAAATAACAATTATTTATACCCCTCTGAGCATTTAGTAGCTGAGCACTATTGATTATTATAACAATCTAATGGTTTATATATTAATCTTAATCCAAATACTAAATTGGAATCATCGTAGTCTTTGGGAATGTTATTTCTTGCTAAATAATCAAGCCATATTTCAATTCTTTCATTTTCATCATAGCATTTCAAATCACTTGGTTCGTTATACACATTCGGACAAGCTAAACAATCTTTCTTTGAATCGGGTAAGAATTTGCATAAGTGTTCTTAAGTCCTGCAACCCATATTTTTATTATCGATTGGATAGTTAATATTCTTTTGAATACAAGAACGGTCTTGACGTTTTTAAAAAAAACAAATAGATTTTGGTAAAGAACCTCCAAAACCTTTTGGGCTTTCACATTTAAAATTTGGCTGAAGGCAAAAACCTCTTTCGCAAGCTCTACAGAGACCAGACTCATTAAACTAACAGAGGCCTAATTTAATTTTTTAAACCATCATATTAATTGGGATATTTAAATTCATTTTTTAAAAAACCTACCATTTATATCTTAACAATACTAGCCATTCATATCTCTACATTTAGAAGGGGCATTACCATCTAAGCATTAGTTAAAATGACAGGAGTAGCATTAATTATTTACATTTTAGATACAAAATCCATCTTTGTCTGTACATGTATTTACTAAATCTTTTACTCTTAAGCAATCTTTTATTCCGATAGGATCAGGATTTATACAGAACTCTCCTTTAAAACAAGTTAGCTAATAAAAGATTATTTTTATAATTTCATTTACAAAAAACTATAAATTACTGCAGATTTTTCTAAATAGACACATTTCTAAAGACTTATTGGATCGCTGGAACTACCAATATTATCATAATCTAACTCAACGCACCTTCTAAGTTTTTTTTCTCCATCAATACAATACCTATTAATTAAATAGACGTAAATCTATCTTAGAAAATCCAATAAAATAATTACAATTCAACAAAGCACTCTTCAACACCATATTTAGAATACTTTTAAGGTTCTATACATTATTATGTCTGCTCTTCCCTTCCAGCATTGTATCTTGATAATTATTTACACACATCCTTATACAAACAAAAGCCTTTTTTGCAAGTATTTGTTACAGGCGTATCTGGACCAATACAATAATGAGTGGTTTTCTGTTTTCCTACGTATGGGACATCTTTAGAAAGTGAATTTAAATCAATACATTTATTTCCTTCTAATGAGCTGTTAATGCAATAAAATATATCAGCACATGATACACTATTATCTATTTTATTAAGAAGATATTTTCGCTTTTAATTTACTAAATAAAAAATAATTCTACCTTAATAATTTGCTTAGCAATTTTCATTAGAATTTTTAGATTACAAACTATCATTTGTATTAGTAATATAAAGACATTAATAAGTTTTATCAGTAGAATCATATTTTATACATATCTCTATACTGTAGCATTTTATAATTCCTTTTATCATTTTTTATAATTACATTCATTAAAATAACTTTAAATATAAACCTCCCACCCACCCGCCCCTATGAAATACAGGTGCAGGTGGAACTAAGATGTTTGAATGCTACAATATAAATACAACTCAGAGATTTTTTCTTGAAAATTTATGGTATTTTAATTTTAAGGCATAAATTTATTATTTAAAATAGAAATAGGACAGAAATATATTAAATAATTATATAAGAGGGTATTTTTAAATTTAAAGGAAAATAATAATACCTAAAGTAGATATTTCACCAACTTTTAAACATTTTAAAGTATATTATTCAATCCCAACATACTGAATGGAATCAACAATTTATCCTATTTTAATACAATATTAGGTTTCTCCTTATTAAGTAATTCTTTATAAAATGCAATAATTTTCAGCACAAGATTCAACTCTGTTTCCATTTTCTAAATTTGGATCTATGTAAGGGAGGCAAATCCCTGATAATCTTTCTTTTCCTACTCTCTTTAATGATAGATCTTCTGATAATCTGTAACATTTACTAGTTGAAATTTCTTTACATACTGTATAGACATCAGCACAACTGTTAATAATATAATTTTTAAATCAACAATATTCTAATTTTCTTTCTAAAACAAATAATTTATACTATACTGCTGCAATATCTTCCTAAATGCAATAACCATTAATATCAATTCCCATAGTTTCATCTTTACCATCTATTAGTATACATTCTTCTAAACCTTAAGTTTTGGACTTACAGTAGTTATCGCAACATCTAAAGATAGCTTTATAAAAATAAAATAAGTATTATAGAATATACTAAGAATATTACATGGCTTTAATTAGTGGAATTCCACACACATCCCATCATAATCTACTCCCTTTCATTACAAAAAATATATTTTTTAATGGATAAAATATTAAATCCTATACAGTAAATTTTGTATTGCCAGATAGTGCTTAGCATTCAGAGCTACTTAAATCTAAGCAACTTCTTCTCTTTTTTTCACAAAATACAGAGCCAGGTGTGTTATTTTAAGCACATGCATTTCCTTAAGAATCATCTAACCTAGCAGGAAAATTAGTAGTAGGTTAATCCATATCAAGGCATTTTTATCCACTGGAACAAAACCTTATTTATTTTAAAAGAAAACAAATCTAATTTTAATAGAACTAATGAAATGGTTAATTAAATTACGCAAATTTACATTTTACTATCTTATTAGTAGTAGCTTGAGCTGTTTATAAACAGTTGAATTTATCATCCATTCCAGAATAAAGGTTGTAATATTAAATATCATTTGAGAAAGTATCTCTGCATACATCTTCATCATATAATATAATCTCTATTTTAGGTATGTAAATTAGGTAATAAATAATTAAAGATACTTTTTTAAAATAATTGAACCTCAATATCTTAAATAAATACAAGTTATTACCTGATCCAGCAGGAATAGGCTATAAAATATCTTTTATGCAAGTATTAGTGCTTACAATTAACCCTCTCAGCTAAGTACTTCCATATTTTAAGCAACTTAACATATCATATGTCATACATGACCCGTTAGCTGGTAAACATGCCATAAGTTTAATTTAAGAAGGTAGAGTTTTGACGCAATTATAATTTTTATCAATTGCTAAATAAATACTGCTATCCTATATATTGATACAGGCATTGTTTTTAATACAAAAATTACCTTAACCATTTTCTATAGTTTAACAATAGTTATCGATGAGACATAGAGTATTTTTACCTCTTGGTGTTAATGGTACACAGCATTAAACAGATATATCATTAACTGTAGTACAATTTCCATTTAAATCCTTTCCAATAGCAGCTGAATCAATACAATTTAAATCCAAACATCCTGTACCATCTATAAAGCATTAATTATAATCGCAGGGTTATCCGCTCACATTTATAATAGCTAAATTAAGTATTAATAAGTAACATTTTTTAAGCATTTTATTTTATTAAATTTCTATCCCTATGAATTTTCTCCCTTTTCTTTTACTTTTAATATTTGTGTTAATAATTTATAAGATCAACGTAAGAAAAAAAACTCAGTTTTTTTGATTGCAATATTAAATTGTAATTAGTCCTTAAAATTGAAATTTGTAATGATTACCACTAATCATATTGAATTAGAAAAACAAATTTCAAGGTATATTTGCTTCTAATCAAATTTGTCAATTTGAGTATTTCATTAAATATGTTATAGAACAAGATTTTGTAAGTTTCTCTTGGCTTAATAACTACCATATATAAAATTTATTCTTATCATACCCATTCCAAAAATAAGCCAGAGCAAATAATAAAAGAATAAATGGAACCTTAATTTATTTTAAAAATTAATATCTTTAGATAAATAATTTCATTCTTTAGAAAGTTAAATTATTCTATATTTGGAAAGTATTCAAATTCTATAAGACCTACAAGGTCTAAAAGGAAATAAGATAGATACATTTTCACTGAATATAAATTTTATTTTTTTTAACTTTATCTATTTCTTTTATTTTTGATTTATAAGGTTATTTAGAATAAAGTCTATTAACCAAATACTTCAAAAATATTGAATAAACGTTTGAATTTTTAGAGAAAATAGGATATCTAGTAATCAAAATACATATTGGTTTGATTAATGATCGGTTAGAGTCAAATTAAAATAAGAATAATTAGAATTATTTTGAGTTTAATTATCTTAAAGAATCCCTGATTAACATGTTAAATTTAGGAATATTCTTAGAAAATTCAAAAGAAATCCTATTATAGATTTATAATATTATCAAAATAAATTGCTAAAATCTTTAAATATTTAAACTTATTGAAATTAATATTTATTTTCAAAGTTTTAATTATTTAGATTCAATTAGAGCTATTAATTTATGTTTCTTTTGATTATTAAATCAAAATTACTAAATAAATTTTTGGGGGAAAAAACTGGAAATATTATTGATTTGATTACTTAGATAAAATAATAGGTTTGAATAGATATTAGGAAATTTAATGATTTAAAATAAATTTAAATGGCAATAATGTATCTTTTAAATACTGTTCATCTATGTTTATAGTTAACATAAATTTATTTGAATTTTTGTAATAATTAAAAATTAAAGAAAGTAACTAATTTAGAGCTAAATTTTATTTTAAATTAACTTTATTTTTATATTTGGTTAATACCTATTACCTTTTCTGTTTTGGCTACTTTATTAATTAAATAAAATCACATTTCACTCTGTATATATTGAATTAATTTATTAAAAAAATTTAATTTATCCAAAATAATCAAATAATTTTGATTAATAATCATTAATTGGCAAACTCTTTACTAAATAAAAATAAAGAAAACAATAAAATAGAAATAAATAATAAAAATACCTTAAAAATAATATCAATTAAATTTATTTTACCTCTATTATTTTTTAGCGCATTTAATCAAATATTTAATTCAAGACAAAACCTAGCTAGTAAGTTATTTTGTTTAAATAGAATATTATATAATCTAAAATTTATAGCAAATTACTAAATATTTTGCAAAATTATTAATTTTTATTCGTAGAAAAATTGTGGATATGTAATTCTTGGAAATAGTTGAAGTTGAAATCATCCAATAGAAATTTAAGTAAATGCAATAACAAAAGTGATAACAATAATTTTTGTATGAAAGTAGTGTAAATAAATATTAAAAGGTGAAAATCAAGGTACATTAGATGGTTTAGAAAAAAGGGTGTTTCGAATCATAAATAAATAATACAGTAAAGAAACATCAAATTTTATAATTTGTGATTGCTTTAAAATACAATTACAAATGTTTCTGCTGGTGAATCACAATACATATTAGCACTAGCTTGTATTTAAACAAAAAGGGGGAATTGTGAATGTGATGTGATTTGTATGATAAAATAGGGAAGAGATTATTTTGTGTAGATTTTAGGGAGAATAAGTTTTTAAGAATAAGAAGAAGAAAGTAAATGAATGATTCTGCTGAAAGAGATAGATTGCATATGAAAAACAAAGAAAATAAAAAATTGAAGAAAACCTATTTATATTAGTTAATCACAAAAGAATAAGAATATAAGCAAAGCTGATAAGTCAATAAAAGGTAGAGAGAGTAGTTTCTAATAAGCCTACAATTAACACAAAAATTTCATATTACTTTCATGGAGAGATATGAAAAGGTTTAAAGAATTTGTAAAATAGAATTGGGTGATATCTTTCTTGTAGAGGAGAAGGCCACAAGTGATGTACTATATTTTTTTTAAAGCCATATTCATTTGGCTTTGATATATTCGAATTTACTTACATTATAATTAGAATACATTTTTGGTGAAATACCAATCTAAAGCAGTGTTTTATACCTTTAATTATTCATTAATTATAGAGATTTATAATGAAGAGAATTTTCATAGATGAGAGGGAATAGCAGCACAATCATCCAGAAAACGAAGCTCGATTACTAGAATAGCTAGATCACCCCAATATCATAAAAATGAGAGAACATTTCTACCACAAAAAATATTTTTGTTTGATAATGGAATACGCTGAAAAAGGTAACCTCATATAAACATAAAAGCTAAAATTTAAGAGAGACCATAACAAAATAAAATAAGGAACATAGAGTAAAATGCTTTTATTTTTAAAATTGAAGGGGATTTAGATACGATGATTAAAAAAATGAGATAAAGGGAAGAATAATTAAATGAAAAGAAGGTACTGTTTAATGCAATACATATATATAAATTGTGTTTTATAAAAATCAATTAATATTCTTTAAAATACTTAAAATACAAAAAAGGTGATGGATCTTTTCTGTTAGCTCTGCTTAGCTGTTAAGTATCTTCATGACAAGAAATACATCCACAGAGACATTAAAATACATAATATATTTCTTTCAAACAATGATATCGTAATTGCTTTTTCATAAACTTCAGATTTAACTAATTACTAGTTTTGTTGTTGGAACAGTAGACCCAAAATTTTCATTCATACTCAATAAATAAATTTTTGCGCAATCTTAAATTGCTATCTTATTAAAATATTACTAACTTATTAAATCACAATTACTAAAACTCAATTATAATATGAAATAGGTCAAGTTAGGAGATTTTGGAATCTCAATCTAATTAGAAAAGAGTGAAATCTTTGCCAAAACATAGTTGGGTACTCCATATTATCTTTCTCCTGAAGTAGTTCAAGGGAAGAACTATGATTAAAAGGTTGATATTTGGATGATGGGATGCTTTTTATATGAAATATGCTAGTTTGTAAAGCCATTTTAAGGGAAAACTTGGTCTGTAAAGAATATTAATTATTTATAGAACTTCTTGTTATTTTTAAAGCATTATTGGAACAAGAAGAAAATCAAATTCTAACTCATTTAAATTTACAAATTTAAATAATTCGCTTTTAATACTTTTTCTCTCTTAAAAATAATCAAAAATATAAAAAAAATTAGAATGTGAGTTAGTTAGGTGTATATTAACTTATTTATTTTTAACTAAAATTATTAGGAGGTTGATTATAAAATCTTAAATACTTAGCCAGAACCTATTGATGATTAATCATATAGTGAGTTTTTATAAATCTTAGTTAAATTAATGCTCTAAAAAGATCCCATAAAGTAACTTAATAAATACATTTTTATCATTTAGCACTACTTAGTTAATTATTTAAAATTGCTTAATAATTAGACGACCTTCTATTAATGAAATATTGGAAATGCCTGAAATAGTAAATAATCTTAAGCAGATGTCTTAGGAGGAAATATATTCTTAATATCTGATATTCCCAGATTCTATACATGAACATGATGATGAAGAAGAAAATGAAAATGAAAAAACTGTGATTAAGGAAGATGAAAACGATGATAAAGGGTATGATATAGAAAAGAATAAAATAAGCTAGGAAGATGAGGATCAACTTGCTAAGTATTCTCTATCCTATCTTTTAAAAAAAGCTGAAGAAAGCATTAAGAAGGAAGAACTCCTTAATAAGTAATTGAAGCAATAAGAAGAAAATGATAGAAGAAGTAAGAGATCATCCTTGCTTTAATAAAATAATGAAGAAGATAATCAATAAGAATGTTAAAATGATAATATTAATAAAATTTCTAAGAGTTATAAACACCCAATTCAGCAGCAGTCAAATTAAGAAAACTAGTTTGTAAAGAAGAATAAATTCTAATAAATATTTTAGGGCAAGCAAAAAGAAGAATTAAATATTTTGTCTATAAACTGCTAAGAGGAAGATTAAGAAAATATGTTTATTCCTCCTCATCAAAACGAAAATAATAAATTACCTTCAAAGAATATGTCAGCTCCAAGCACTTCAAAAATTACCCAAAATACAAAAATAAATACCTAAAACTCATCTTAAGTTTCTATAAGTTCTTAAAATTAATTAACTCAACAGCCTAAAGAAGAGCTTGATTTGTGTGAAAATTTTAATTTTAGCTTAGCTAGTAGTAATATAGAGCTAAATGCTTCTATTTTTAGTAATAATGTAAGTTATGCTAGAGTACCTTCTTAACAGGTTTCCTAATAAAGTATTCCCAATATATCTTAGAATTTGAATGAATAAAATTTGATAGAAAAGTAAAACAATCACATTTTACCTTTAAATACCTAAAGTTAAATTAATAATCATTCTCCTAATCTAACCAATAATTCTTAATAAACTTAAAATTCTCAAAACAATTCAATTATTTCATCCAGCCATTCATCTACTCCAATTCCTTCGCTTAATTTATTATAATAATCTGGAGCCTATGCTAAGGGTAATTTTAACAAAAATGCAATAATAAATAATTAAAATCCTAATCCTATCAATTAAAAATTTCCAGTATAAGGATAACCAACAACAAAATAAAATTAGTAGAGCTTTAACTTTTCTTATAATTATAATGCAAACCTACTCAAAATGCCACAATCACCTAATAGGACAATTCTATTTTCAGATTTCCTAAAGTAAAAGTTAGGGATGGAAAAATTTATTAAAATGAAATAGCTCCTTGAAAGTAGTCCTAATCCTCTAAAAGTGTTAGATGAAAATGCTTAATTGATAACAGAAATAATTGGTAGCGAGAATATAGATTGTATCAAAATGTTTAGATGTCTTATTACAAGCAGTGTCACTCCTCCAGGAAGCCACTTTCGTGCTCGCTCGACTGCAAATTCTCCCTCCTAAAATCTAAATAAATAAAACTAATAATAATAATAAACTCAGTAATGTAACTACAACAATAATCCTAGCAATACTTAATTCTCTATCCATCTTAAAAGTGCTAACCTCTTAGATTTACAATAATAATAAAATTAATTATAGTCATAATAAGCGTAATAATAATAATAATAATAATAACATCTTGCACATTCTAATCCATAGTGGAATTACGGATCAAATAATAATATTAACAATAACCATCATGCTATGAGAAATTAAAGTTTGTATTCTCAATATGCACATCCTCCTTAAGGTTAAATGTCTCTTGGAAACTCTCCATAATTTTACTAAAATAATTGCAATAGATTACTTGAGAATTAGATTATCTTCCATACCAAAAATAATGAGAGTAATCACAATAATATAGAATCGGAATGGTAATAAATACTTAACCAAGAAGGAAAATTTAATCCTTAATAAATGAGTAAGAGCAGTGTACATTAATACTAAAATTATCAATAGTAGATTACTCAACGCCAAATAAATCAATAAAAGAACTATTAGTAGTTTTAGCAGTAAACTTAATATGGATACAATTAAGATCTTAACCCTACTCAATAAAATAAGTCATTTCATAGTGACCATAGAATAGCAAGTACTACCTTACATTAGAATTCAAAATAAATGTTCCATTCTTCTCATTTCTATTAGTAATGAGAATGATAAAATATACAATAATATTTAAAATTTATCCAGCTTGATAGTAGAATCTAATCATTTATCCAACTCTTTGTTAATGTTTTTACATTAAATTGATTTTCTATGAATAGATGATTCGGAGAACTATCTTAAAACCTTTCTAAATAATATTTTAAGAATGGTAATTAATATAAATCTACAAGCTAGATTAACCTACTTATTTCAATAAAATTTGCTTGAATCTCAGTCAATAAAAAATAGAGAATTATAATCAGGTGCTAAGATATTGACATATATTTTATTCAGTTATTGAATAAAATTTCCATAATAATTAATTATAAAGTTTTATGATGCATGAATAACTCTTTGATTATCATCTTATTTATTAAATTATAATTGAAACACACTCACAATAACAATTACTAAAACAATGATATAAAAATAAAATAATAATAATAATTAAATAAAAATTAGAATAAAATATTATATTAATTAAATTTATTTCAAATCTTCGATTATTTATGTATAATGAATGCATACATTTTTCTCCTTTATATAAATTTTGATGTAACGCACACTATTAATAATACAAAAGAAATTTTAAATTAGTCAACTTATTGATTGATTACTCTAATAATAAAAATAGAGGTATTCTTATAAATTATATTCCCATTCTTTAGTTTTGCCATAATAATCAAAATTTAAATTTAATTTTAAAAATTGTTTTGCCCATTAAAATAATAATAAATCTACTTTTTGTATTTAACATTAATTTAATTTAAGAAAATAATTTATAATCATTACATTATTTTTTGATACAATTACACGTATTCCCTCAAATAGTAAGTAATTTTTATTTAACTAAAGGTTTAATTCCAAATTATTATTGATTTTAAGAAACATGTAATTTCTTCAATATTTCAAAGTTTTTAAGAAATCTTCAAATCATTTTCTTTTCTTTAAAGAACTATCTTAAGTAATATGACTAGAATATACCCAAAGCAATAAGAAGTACTCCAGTTATAATAGAAAAACCCTAAATTTTGAATGAAAGATCTTTTGATAAAGCACTATTGTATTATTGATGCCTTATAATCAATTTTTTTTCAACTCCAATATCATGAAGAGTATCTTCCAATCTATTTACACTTAAAGTAAATTTAACACCTTCTTCTTTAGAAATCAAATCTGTATAATCTTTAGCTTCGACACCAGTTTTATAATCAAAATATACAGTAATTTCTTTTTAGAAATCAGTGTTATGGAAGCAGAATTTATAATCTCCATCAAATTCAGTAACAGCTTAAAAGGTATAGCTTTTCTTACCAGATTCCTAGTATTGAAATTTTCCTTCGGTATTATTAATAGAGAATTCTAATAATTCTCCCTAATCACAAAGGACAGTCATTCTTATAAGAATCATTGCACCTATTATAATTTTAATTGAGGTTACAATACTTGGTAATCATACTAACTAATAATATACCTAAACTATCATAAAAACAATGTTCATCACGGCCTTCTAATTGGATAGCCAATTCTATTGCGCTACATGAAGAAATTAAGAGTGCTCCAATGACTAAAATACTAAATACTTTGCTACTATGCTTCATATCTAAAAAATTCTACTATATTATTTTCAATAAATTACTAATAAGTCAAATTATAAAATTAAAAGATTTTTTATTTTTTTCTTATTTCTTTAATTCCTATTAAATTTCTTTACAAGATTTAAGATATTTTTTGGTGTCGGATCAAATAGTTGAGATATTAATCAAACAATTTTACTGTTACTTATAATTTATTAAATATCTATTTCTATCAAAATTTGAATGAATCATTATTTTTTGTTCATAATATTTTCGCTTTTTTGAAATTTATAATATTCATACAACGATGAAGTGGCCGAGCGGTCTAAGGCGGTAGATTCAGGTTCTATTCCGAAAGGGCGCGAGTTCGAATCTCGCCTTCATCAGATTTTTATTACTTATCAATCTCCACTGAAATATTAAATTAATTAAATCAATAACTTAATTAAATCTCTTAATTAATAATTCTGATTACTTCCTTTTGATTTTTTATTCAAAATCAACTAGTTAAGATAAATGTAGACTTTTTAGTATGATTTAGTAATTTAACATCAAAAGATTTTTAAGTTTTTATTAAGAATAAGGTATCTATCGATCTTTTATGCCTATTCTATATTTTTATATAGGTAGTTGATAGATTTGTTTAAACAAGAAATTAGTAATTGATAAGTATTTATTGGTGAATGTAGAGTTTTATGTAAAATGATAAATATTTAAAAGAAGTGAGTGAAATAAATATAAACAGTAAAAATAAGAATTTTAATATAAAAATATCAAACTAGCGCAGTAATATTACTTTTAATTAGCAATTTGATAATCTTAAAAAAGTTATATATTAATTAGTTTACCACCTACTCTCTAAATAAGAAGACTTTCCATCCATCCATTCCTTCATTTATAATTTTACTAACCACATAAATACTCATGGATCAAGTTAGATAATCATATTATATACGTGAAAGTAAAAATATTATTATCAAAATCTTAAATTTATTTCTATCCTTTAATCAACTTTTCTATTATCTCAATTCTAAAAACGAGATAACACAAAGTTTAAGTAACATATAATGAGATCTTTTAGATCTAATTCTTATTTGAACATATAAATAGGTGCAGTTTCAACTTAGCCACAAGGAAATAGTGCATTTTACTCTCGCAATAATAGTATAGCCACGATATAACACTAGGGTAGTTTAACATCAGGAGCTTAAAATAATAACAATGTAAATAGTAGTAACTAGAATAATCTCCCCTAAGGATTAGTAGCAGCATCAATGATAGCTTAATCTCATCATAAGAAATAATAGAGCAATTCAAGCAATCAAAGTGCAGTAAAGAACTAGTATGTAATTAATTTAACTTAAGACTCTTCATTAATGACTGTAGCAGATGCTAATAATTAAAGGAAATCTCTTTCAATTTTAACAAGCTAGTAATCATAATTAAAAGAACTATTCAGAAATAAAGCACAAACTCCTTAGCATTACATGACTTCCAATTCTACAACCCATTTCAATGCTCCTTACCTTAAAGATAATTATTTTTTAAAGAATCCCGATAGTGTCAATTAATCTGGATCTCTCTCAAGAAGTAAAATAAATTAGAATAAATTTATTCAGCTATAAGACAGTGCATAGAAAAGAAGATAAAGTAGTACTATTATAGGATCCAATAACTAATCAGAATATATAACAGAATAACAATAAATGAACAATACTCATAATAAAACAAATAGTAGCATATTAATTAAAGTAGTAGATCACAAAAATTAAACTATATCTCACTAAAATAGTTAATTATCTTAATATCCTCATCAAAATTCTATCTCTAAGGATCAATCTCGTCGCATATAGCTTCAAAAAAGCTATATTTAGTGCTTATAAAAAAATGAATTGATTTAAGAGACTGATTATTAATTTGAAACATTTTAATCGTTAATTCACAATTTTAGGGTAAATGATGCATTAATAGCTAACATAGAACTTCCTGTATCTGAATAATTTTCAAGTAATGATATAGATTAATAAGCAAATGAAGGATAACAATAATATCATTAATAAGTTAGTTTAGGAGATAGAATTAATACAGAAAGTAGCTCTAGTAATACAAAGTCTAAATCTTCTAATAATCTAAATTATATTCAGAGTGAAACATTAAATAATACGGAGAAGATTAGTGATGAACATTTCATCACAGCTTTAAAATAGGAAACCAAAACAAATTAATAATCTTAATAATAATAATAATAATAATATTAATTTATTACTAAAAAACCTTCTTCCTCTTCTAATACACAATAAAAGAATGGTTAAGAATAATCTTTTGTTGGTATTAATAGTCAAGAGGATATAAAATCAAAAGTTTAATTTAAAACAGATAATATTTTAGGAAATTAAACTCCAATGAGACATTCTAATTAAAATAATAATAATAATAAAATAACAATAAATATAATCAATTCTTCAAATGATATTAATATTCCTCCTATCCCAGGTTCAACAAAATCAATTCAACATGACTAAAGCGATCATATGTAATTTCAAGATAATAATAAGATAGCAGACACGAACTCAATTCATTTAAAAAGTAAAGAAGATCTTCTGATGCTTCTCATGGACTTTTTGAATAATATTGAAGGTAATTTTAAAGAAGGATTAGACTGTAAATATTATCCTTAATAAAGCTTTATTTAATCATTTATGAAGAGCTTAATGGAGATGAGTAATAAAATATGCCACTTTTTAATGTTGAAGAAAGAAAAAGGTGTCTCGATTTTTATTAATTCAGTTCTTAAAATGATTGTATAAATTTTTGAAAAATAATATAAATATATCAAAGAAGAAGTAAAGATAAAGGTAGAAGCCTCAATTAAATAAGTTAATGATAAATTTGATTATTTAACTAATAAGAAAGCAGAACTTGAATCTAAAATTAATTCTATGTATAAGGAACAAGATAAAATGCTAGTTGACTTTTAAAAAAAAATCTTAAATATGGAGGAAATAAAGAATTAATATTTGGAATAAGCTGAAATACTTAAAGAATAAATTGAAGAATCAAAAACAAAAAGATATAAAGATTATTAACTAGAGCGAATTTAAGTTTAGTCAAAGGAAGTAATAAAGAATTGTGCTCAAATAGAAGCTGAAATATTGAAACGTAAGGAAGAGTCAAAAGATACAATCTAAAATTTAGCTAAAATGACTGCAGATCACTTTAGTTTAATTAAAAATGATCCTAGAAGAAAATCTCTATTAGGAAACTTTGGTTTGAGTGGAATAAATCAGTCAGATATGCTTTTAGGAATGAATAGTGTTAATAATTCAGATAACTAATAATCATTCTCTGAGTTTAATCAAATTACTTATGCAGCAAAGTACGACAAGCTCGAGAATAAAGCAGCAATTTTATTCACTCATCCTTTCTAGTTTTACATTTAATAAGATATATAAAACTATATGTATGATAAGCTTGTTCCAAAACAGTCTAGATCAGAAATGATTAAATTCTTAGAAAATTTCATGGAAGAAGTAAAAAATAAATAATATTGCTACTTTTATTACAATTTTTATTTTTTAAAACTTTTAAATAAAAACTAATTATATTTCTGAAACATTAAATTTCAGAAACTTAAAGCTTTAATTATTATTTTCAACTTATTATTATTATTACTTTAAAGGTTACAGTACAAAAATACGGAGGAAACAAAATAAGTGCACCAATAAATTTTTTATAGTAATTAATTAATGATTATGATGATATGATTTGAATTAATTTTAAACACTTTCTAATTTTTAAAATAGATGGATACTTTCAAAATACTAAAATTTCTTTGTGGCCTCAATTAAGATAACAGAAATAGCTTTCTTAATACAAAATTTAGTAAATTCACGTAAGGAAATTGGTATATTTTTTGCTACAATATTTGGAATTATGCAAGATAATATGCTTTCTGATAGCTAATTTGAATATATGATTTCAGTGAGAAAACTTTTGAAGCCACACATTTCATTTTTGGACAGATTGAATGAGTTAACAGAGTCTAATATAAATGACGTTATAGAAGATCATACTTATATTCCTTCCAAATATCTCTAAGAAACATTCTAAACTGTTTTTAAAAATGTAATTTTATAAGTTCGAAATTTTTTCATTATAATTTTGCTTATAAAAATTAGCATCCTCAATACACAAAGTTAGAAGAAAAATTGAATTTATTCCTCAATACAAGAAAGGTCTAAATCAATCAAAGAGCCATTTAAGAATAAAGAAAAATCATAAATTCTAAATTTGGAGAATCGTCGTTAACATTAATTCCCAATTTAATGGAAAAAATGAAAACGGAGAACATTAACGATGTAATTCGCAGTCTGGAGAATATATTTTCCAAACTCGATATTAAAAAATAAGATAAAGGTAAAATTAAGCAATTACTAACAACTTAAAAATGAATTATATTCTTTTAATCAAAAAAGTAAATTACTAAAGCTTTAAGAAGCTAATGCTTAACCATTATAGTATTGATACTGAGGATGACTCCCTTTAAGAATACTTTTCACCATATACCTTTGGAGAATGGTTTAATTATCAAGGATTTATTTAAAAAGTAATTAAGCTACATGTTCCTGATTCAGTGAATGACAAATTGATTTGTTATTATAGTGCTATGAATGAAATATGCAATCTATTATTACATAATTAAAATTAATCATTCCACGATTTCAAGAATAGAATGAGCAATTATTTATTTAATATGGAATAATTAAATGTTTTCTAATTTAATACGTAAAATAATTAATTTTAAAATTAAAAATAACTCATTTTATTATATTCTATTAGTATTGAAGATTTCTTTAAGAGTTATGAAAATTCCAAAGATGATCATTTAAAGTATAATACTAAACGTATTTCTCCTGCGCTACTATATCAATATCTGTTTAGATAAAATGATTTCCCTTAAATATACTAATATTATAAGCAAATTGGAAAAGTTGATGAATCAAATGATGAGATAATTAAAAAACTTTATCCTCAAAGAGTATTATTGGATAACTTTAATGAATTCCTTGAATATAATAGACATATTTATTAGTTCCTTCAAGTTTAGGAAAAGATTTCAATTATCTAAGCACCACCTTAAAGTGAAACTTCAATAACCTATATAAACCCTCCTATAAAATCTAAATCTAATTTACAAAGGCAAACTACATTAAGCAAAATAAAAGCTACAAAAATGTCAAAATTCACATCATAAAACAGTAATGCTAGCAATAAATCAGGTTTGAATTTATAAGTAAATAGAAAATCATAATTTTAGTAAAAATCAAATTTAGTTTCAAGGGAAAACACATTATTAGCAAAGTAAGATACTTTGTAATTGGAGAGATTAGAGAGATCAGATTCAAAAGATTCTGTTATCAGTCTTGCTACACCTGCTAGTACAGGGAAAAAATCTATATTCTCTGGTATATGAGAAAGAAATATTTTTCTTATAGATTGTTATTTAATAATAGATAATTCTCTTTAAATTTCGTTTTTAAAATAAAAATAGCAACATAAAAATAATTTTAAGATTCTTTTAGAAATGATAAGTATGTATATATGTTTATCTATGTAAAATTATTTATATTTATTAAATATACCATAACAGTTTCTGTTATACAACACAAGTCTTTAAATTTAGTAGAACTATAAATAATGAGTTAAAATTTTTTTATTTCTGTATTAAATTTTATCGATTCTTAAATTGAGAAGAGTATAAGCAGTAAATAACATTGAATGTGAAAATAAGAAGGCACATAGAATAATAAACAAGGTAAATAGATATATATAATCACACTTTTTCTATATAGTATTTTAATTAATTCAATCTTTATTTATATATTTTTAATTAATTATAATCCTTGATTCCATTCAATCAAGATTTTCTAAATGAGAAATATTCTCTTCCTCTTCAATACGGCTAAGAAGCCCAGCAATTTAATTTTCTAGTAGTTAGTATAATTTTTCAGCAGTTGAGTCATCTAATCCTGTTTAAGTTAAATTTTATTTTCAATTTTTAATTTATTAAATTTTTAAATTACCATGTAACCTAGCAAAATCATAAGCTAGCTATTTAGGATTATCTCCTTCATTCACAATAATCCTTTCACTTCTTTAATTACCAAGATTAACATCAACAAAAAGAAGAGGAGTGTGGTCTATTATTTAAAATTAAAATGTGTAAAATATAATAGATAGATAGTAAAAAAATACCTTTAGAATCTGGGACTGAACTAACTGATTCTTATCCTTATTCGCTTGAGTTTGGTTAATTATTTTCTACTTAATCTTGATATTATTCTTCATTGTTGCATAGGTTATTTTATTACCATGAATTTTATATTTGATTTTCTTATAATCTTCCAAACTTTGGAGCACTTTACTCAAGAATTGGATTGTGTAAATTGCTTGCGTTATTTAGAATTAAGGTATTAAAATTCTCCATTTATTAATCAACTATACAATTGTTATCTATTTGAATATTTCCTATGATTTAATTATTATAATCATGGTTTAAATTATTGTTTTAGTTATATAGCAAGCCATTAGATTATTATTGAGAAAAAGAGTGCTATAGATTAGGGACATTCTTTTATTAGAATTGCAAGATAGCTTAATTAGCAAAGATATTATTATTCAATAAACGCTAAGTAACTACACTAGTAGGTTATTACATATATGTTTATTGGTTTTGCATATTATTATTTTAAATATTAAATTAATTATCTAACATATTTTAAGGAGATAGATTTTTAGGTAACACAGAAGTATTACTGCTATATTACATTGTTATGTTATCATTTGTAGCTTAGCAACTATTATAGCTAGTAATTCTTTCTCCTCCACCTCCAACTGTATTACAGCTATAATTTTATTGGCTACTATTATAATTCTTTAGTGAATCTTCCTTTCTTGTGTGGGTACTGTTGTAATTATCACAAGTTTAATCAACTTGGGCAGTAGAAGTTGATGACACTGATTTTTAGTGGCGGATTACTTAACTTACAGAATTACATCCTCTAGATTTCATAGCATTCACAATTTCTTTTTCTTTCCTTGCATTTCTCATTCTTTCAATAGTCTAATATAATTTTTAATAAAGAAATTTATCTTAGATTTATCAACAAAAAGAAATTTACCTTGTTAACATTTTTAGCAAAAATTCCTCCTTCATAATTCTTTTTAAAGCGGTTTTCAAGAATTTCTGGTTAGAAAGTGCATTCATTTTTTTATTTTTCATACTCAGCATCTATGGTATTTTTGATTGGCCTGTTTTCTTTATTTTTACTTTACTAGAATAATTCATCAGTCTTTTTGATTCCAACAGCAGTTGTGTTTAATTTTTCATTTTCTTTTTTACTTTTTGCAATAATTGAAGGCTTAAAAGAACATTCAATTAATTCTTTTTATTTTTCAATTAATTGTTTATTTTTATTTTAAATCTCCTAAGCTCTTTTTTGTAAAATCAAGAAATCAGAATGTTAGATTTTACCATCTTTAGGTACAGAATATGATATTTCCTATGTAAATTTAAAATAATGATTTATTTGATTTGCAGAAATATATATTTTACTTTATTTTCTAAGAGATTTGCTGTTTATACAAGCAGTTTTTCTCTATATTGATTTGCCATAGCTTTAGAATTTTAAAGAATGCTAGGATGGAAAGTGCATTATTAATCTATTGGGTTCTTTTAAGATTTAAGTTCTTCGTAGCTCAACCTGTTACGATAGAATAATTCAAATGCTTATCTAATAACATTTTTATCTTCATCACTTACAATCCTATAAATAATTAATTAAAATTAGATATAAATAAAAATATTTATGGAATAATTACCATTGTTGCTTTTCATCAAATTATCCAAGAGAAATATCTATGTAATTATCTTGGTAGGATTTCATAAGAGAAATATTAAGTTATTAATGAACAGTGCTAGCAGATGATGGAGATGAAAAACCAGAAGAATTAGATTTATTGAGAGGAGAAATAGGTGCTGATTAAGGTTATTACTGAGGATTCAGATTGCACTAGATAATATTTGTAAATGTTTCAAAATTTTTAAAGTTCTTTAAGCTAGATTATGAAGCTAAAGGAGATGGATTTTATGATTAAGAGTGAGACATAGAGTAAGAGAGTTCTTTGAAAAGTAATGATCTTTCAGATAAATCAAAACATTTATCTAGATTAAGGATAATAATTAAAAAGAAAAATAGATTTTCTCTGGAAATATAATTAAATTATTTTCCTCCAAGTAATGTCCACATTAAGAAGATAAGTTTCTTTTCATTTTCCATAACAATATTGTCAGGGGAAGAATTAACATTATATTTTACAAATCCACTTTTTATCATTGTCTCAAACAAAGATGCCATATCCAAATTATTGAATAACACTTATGAATTATTTGATGATACATTTGATTGATTATTTTAACTTGCTTTGACTTAATTAACTGCAAGGGAAGATAAAATGTAATCCATTTCTTTCATAAACTTTTTCAATAATATTCTTTCACTCTTTTCACTGACATACTTACTATTTGAACGAGGTTTAGAGCTGAGAAGACTTTATTGAATATTATTTCTTCTCACTGCATCTTTGTATAATAAGTCTTCAACTTTTTCATCCCTTTTAATAGATTTAGATCTTTAATGGATCTAAGGCTTAAATGTGTTTTCTTTGTTTGCCTCTTCTTCCATTTTTCTTCTAAAATACATGAATTTTATTTAGAAATAGTTTTAAGAGATTGATAAAATTTTTACCTTATTTGAGAATTATTAGATTCATTTCTTTTATTAGTAGAGTAAAGTCTATTGTAAACTGCTTAGTCCTGTACTTAAGGAAGACCGAATAGACTTTATTAATCACTATTATTTCTCTTTTGCTCTATAATTTTCTAAGAAGCTCTATTGATTTCTGGTTTTTCTTTTATTTCAGCATCTTTAGCTTTTTAAACCTGTTCTTGAATCTAATTAATTAAAAAATAATTTTTAAATTATCATGAAATATTAATAGTATTCAATTAATTTTTTACCACTCTTTGCTTATCAGATTTTTATTTATGATAGTTACTTTATGTTTCTATGAATTAGCTAAAAGACCTTTACATTTTCTAGCTAGATTTGTTTATTTAAGGTTTGAAAGTGCACTCTTTTAATTATTATTCTTCATAAGATTCAATTTTCTTCTTACTTTTATCAAGTAAGAGATTATCACTTAGCTTCCTTTCGAGTCGAGGTTAAGGAGTAGTGGTCCTATTTTATCCTTTTGAATTTGGGGTTTAGTTGGCTGATACATTATATTCTTTATCCACGCACTCATGCAAACTTCTCTTTCCATAACTAACTGCATTAGATTTATTTAAAGGAGTGGCATCTCTAGTAGTTTTATTAAGGGGACTAGAACTTATGTTACTTAAACTTTAATTTCTTTTTAAGAAATTATGTAATTTTGGTAAGGAGTTATTGTTTTTATTTTCTTTATTTTCATAATTTTTAGCTTTTTTAACATCTTCCTTTAACTTTTATAAATGTTACTAAACCTCCTCCTTTTCACTTTCCTTTTAAAGTATTTATATGAGTGGTTGTGTAATAGTATTTGCTTTAGGAGACTAAATATTTAGAATAGAAGAAGAAGAAATAGAATTTAGCTACTATTCTGGGTTAAATCCAGATTCTTATAGATAGTCATGAGGATATTACTATTATTATTAGCAGACTGGAATGATACATTATTTAAATTAATTATTAGAAAAAGAGTAAGTGGAGTTAAAATTAAAGTGAGCAGGCTAATTATTTGAGGTAGTTGTGTCTTTGTTCATAATAACTGGAGCAGTTCCATTATGATTATTTATATGTTAAATACTTTGATACTGATCTTTAATATTAATCATTTATGAAGGAATGGAATTCTATAAAGATGATAAGTGATTCAAAACAATATCTTAGCTACCAGAGTTTGTATATTAAGGAGTATATTACTTTTAATAGTTGATTTATTTTTATACTTCTTGAAATCTAGTATATTCTTATTAACTCATTAATAGATCCTCTGGTTTCAAGCTTTCACAATCATCATCCTATTTAACTAGTTCTTTAATTAAAAATAAATTTGTTAGAAATATTTAAGAAACTCATTTCTTTCATAATTTTCAACCAGTAATTGTTAGAAAATTCTAACTTTTGGGCTTTTAATAAGATTTTAGAAAAACTACTATCAATAAATTGAATAAATTAATTTTGATTTTTAATCTCAGAAATTATTATTTATTTTCCTTAACGATTCGTTAAAAAGTTAAGTTTAAAAGCAAAATTTTGAAAATAAGGCTGTTTGATTCTAAAGAAATTTGAAAATAAATTTAATGTTTGCTTTTAGTATGTGTGTATGTGTATTAATGCGCTTATATTGGATTTGTAGTTAATCATTAAATTTTATTAAAATGTATTAGAGTTTCTTTAATTCTACTCAGATACTTTATTTTATTTTCATTTTTTATTTGATTGTAACTCATAAAATTATTTTTGTTTTCTTATTTGCATAACCCAATATTAAGCATTAGAGTATCCTTTCATTTTTTCTTAAAGAAATAATTACATTGTTATTGAGACTAAGCAAAATATTTGTTATCCTAGTATTAGACATGTCTTTAAGGAGATGAAACTCTTTGAAGTGGAATAGGAATATTTGCAGCTTGATACTCTTTTACCCAATCTTAATACTAGCTATCCTTCTGTTGGCTGCTATAATTATGAGTGAGATTATCTAATTTAAAACCAGATATTTCATTATTCTTATTTATGGATTACAGCTATTATTACTCAATAGATATATTTTCAGAATAGGGCTTATTAGGTATTATTCTGTGAGATTCAATAGTTTATCCTTATAATGTTTAGTTGCAAGTCTACATGGTATTTGATTAAAGTTAGTTTTGCTATTATTGTTGTTGTTAATACTACTGTTAAATCATATTATATGTTAAAAGATCTTTATTATTTATCAATACCTTCTACTTTACATAATCATCATCAATTTATTATCCCGTTTGAACAGCGCCACCACATCCTAGAGTGGCCAGGCTATTCTTTCTACTATTATTCATGGCAATGCAATGATCAGTACCTATTATAAATATAAATAAAATAATGATTTAGCTTTCTAATATTATAATCCATCTAATTAATTAACATTTCATTATAAAATTGCTTCCACTTTTAATCTGTATAATACTTGATACTCTTTAATGAAAAAAATATGGCTTAATACCTCTTTTAATTAAATTTTATAATCCAAATAATTTATACTGACTTGCTTTCAAATTACATTGTCTTTAAATTTCTATAATGATTACTATTATAATAATTTTAAATTAGTTTACCTCTAAATTAAGTAATCTCATCTTTATTTGTGGTAGAATTGTTTCTTGAAAGAGGGGGTTTACTGTTGCTGCGTCTTTTAAGCTATTCAAGAAGCTGTGAGTTGGTGAGCTAATATTACATATTATTGAACTTATTTAAATCCTCAATGTTATCATACATGTCATATTAATATTCTTTTTATATATTCATATTAAAAAAACAAATGAGATATTATCATTCTACTTAGCAATCAATCCTATATAAGGAGAGTTTTGAAGGTAATATATAAATTAGCTTATATTGAATAATTACTATTTTCAGAGGATTGGCTGTTTAGTCTAACTTCAGCTACTGGTTATATGTTGAGATTGTGTAAAGGTATCATACCACATTCATCAAATTAAGTAAGAACTTCTTCCGAATGGTGGGTCTGGCATTCATCACTATCTCCATAAGGCCTAAATGCAAACTTATTTGATTGATTACCAGTAGATCCAAACTTCAAAGTATTTGTTTGGTTTGATTGATCAGAGCTAATCAAAAATTCTTATGAGAGTGTATCCTATAATTATCTGGCAGAGCGAGATGGTTTGAGCCCTTTATGGACCATCTCAAAGTTAATGCTTTACATGGGGACTTAATGCTAAAAGGTTTTCAGACTCGAATACTTACTTACTTAAATAGTTTACTTGTATTAACTTGAGTATTTTGTGTATGAAAAAGTGTTATCCTTGAAGGTTTTATATACAAAGTTAGATTTCTTATTTTTTAATTCTTTTGTTTCGAATTTTTGTTTTTCTTTCTTAGAGTTATTGAAATTAAAATCAAGATTCAAATAAATTGATTCGTTTATAGATAATTCAATTCAACTAACATCATTAAGACCTTATTCATTCATCATTCAGCATATCATTTTCAACTCAATTTGTGATTTTAAATTTCCTTTTAATATGATAGATATTTAAATTTCGCTTACTAAAATTTGAATGAATTCCTACCAATATTGTTATCAAATTAACAACTCTTTTGCTACTATCTTCTTAACTTTTATTTCCTAAATTGAAAATTATTTAGAATTATATTAAACTAATATAAAAATTATTTAGACAGACACTATTTAAAAATTAGATAATTTATTTAAATTAAAAAAATTAGAATGATCCTTGACCTTTTTATTATAGGTTAAGCTTTCTAAATACTCCATAAAAGTAATTAAAAGATTTTTAATTAATTTATTAGTAAAAATGATATTTAATTTTTTTAATTAATTGCTTGGTGAATTATTAATTTTTATTTAAAATTTAATTATTTGTTTGTCTGTTTATAATTTAAAATTACTATTTCATAAACATAAAATATTTTGATTTAAATAAATATTTATTTTTTGTATTTATTACTAACTATATGAAATAATAAAATAAGAAAGAAATTCATCCTTTAAAAAATTATATAATTTAAACATAGCCAAGGATTATTAAGATGTAGTGATTTAATAACAGCTAATTTGAATTTTAACAACTTATTCTTTCTAGTTTAATTATATATGTTAGAAAAATTAAAAAAGAAGAATATTAGTTTGTTAATAACTGAACAGAACAATAAAACGATTTCATGTTTAATTAAATGGGAGTCATAATAACTTTAAATATGAAGGTTGTTTACAATAAGTTTATTTTATTTTTATGTTATCATCTCTTAAACAATTGATTTTTATCAGAAAATATTAGCTTTTAATTTGATCTAAAATTTAAAAAAAATATTTTTTACAGTTTTCTATTTTATTTATCTCAACATCAATCTATTAGAAGTTAATTCTACTTAGATTTTTATTGAAAATTCAATATTAAAATTTCAAATAATTAATATTTTAGCGGTACACTTTTAGAAGTGATTAGGATTTGATAAAATCTATGGATTTATAAAAAATTGTGCGCGCTTTCTTTTAATTATTAAAAGAAAGAGAAGATAGTAATAAATTAGTGGAAGATTTGCATAAAAATAGTATAAATAATAATCAACGAAATATATTAAAGTTTAGAAAAATCTTTAAGTAATACAAACAAAATATAACAAGTAAAATTCGATCTAGGAATACTCGATGAGTGCTTTTTAAGGTGGTTTTGATAAAAATTCTGGCAACAATTAGTCAGCTTAAAAATAACAAGTAGAGAATTTATTCAATTTTAATAAATTGCTTATCATATTCTATAAAGCCATATTATAAATATTATGACCTATTATTAAATCATATTTTTACTAATAATATTTATAGTAAGAAAAAATATCATAAGTGACACTCCCTGTTAACTGTTTCATTGTTAATCAAATTAGAAGAGGAATTGTAGGAAATAGTGCTACCAATCACTATGACTGGGGATGTCCTTTCGAAAATGCTATTATCACTGCAAAATATGAATTTATGGATGAAAGCGGCTAATAAAAGATTATTGGAAAGTTATCTGATAATACAGGCTATTTCACAGTTGTAACATAGAAGCCCAAGGATAGCGATTAATTACCCGAATTCCTTCAAGCTTACTAAAATGAATTATCGTAATTATAGCTATTTAAACTTTAAGATTTTATATTACAATAAGATTTATAAGATTAAAGTTAATATAAGCCTACTCTTAATAATATTTTTTTAATAATAGAAACAACAATAACAGAATTAAATATGTTAGAGCTATGATCAAAATGAGAAAGAATGCTCCAATTCAATTACTTTACTTCTCCATAGTTAACGATGCTAATGAAATTACAAGACATAATTTAGACATTTCTTTGAGATATATGCAAAGAACATATGGATTAGAAGATTTTATGAATATGACTGCTAGACACCCTGCTGTTGGTTCTTCAGTTTAGAATTAAAAGCATGTAATAACTATAGTTATTCTACTAAGATTAATTTTATAGTAGAAATAAACTCTATATTAAAAATTTTTTTTTCATATTTAATAGGTAAACATAACAATTAATCGTTCTTTACCTCCTGCTTAATAGGTAATTAATTAATTTAAATTAAATAGTATTTTTTAAAAATTAGTGGAAAATATTTTTTAACAACAATAACATGAGAAATTCATAACTAAAATTATTTATTAAATTATCAAAAGGTACTTGACTATTTTAAACAAATTACTGCATAATCAAGTGATCATTTGTAAATCCCTAAGAAATAAATTAATGAAGCCTTCAATGGAATGTTCAATGGACCTCAAATCAAGTAAATAAATTAAACTCATTAAAATGTATCTCTGAAATAAAAAATTTTATTTAATGCATTAATAGTTAATATCTTCAATAACTCTGCTCAGATAACGAAATTTTCTACATTGAAAGCAATGATTCTTATTTCTTAAACAAATGAGATGTGTTCTTTCTCCTTTGATAGGTAGAAGATTAATAAACATAAATGTATCTATAAAAATTAATAACAATTCCTTAAATAAAGTTAATATTATTACAAATACTAATCTTATAAAAATCCTAAAATAGCCCTATAAATATTACGTTCACACATAAATACATAACATTTTTCTTACCAAAAATTGTGTTGCATATTGTATCATATAATTATTTTAATATTATTTCGCTCATTACTTTATTCCTCTCATTATTTATAATCCTTATTCTATAAATCAATCTTTCCTATGGTTCAATTCCCAAATTGAATAAATTATTTATTTTACAGAAAATAACAATAAAAGTTGCCAAATATAAAGTTTTTTATCATAACTCTTTAATAAATTTACTTACTAACTTTGATGTTATTAATTTTAATTTTTTATTAATAGTGTTAGATATTATTATATGTTTTATTTACAAATATAAGGAAAGGAGTGTGGGTTGCTCCTTCAATCAATCAATCAATCAATCAATTTAGAATTTTTATGGAAACTTGCTATCAAATAGTATTGATCTAAATTTTTATTTTGGTTGAGAAATTACAAACCCAAAATATTAAATCACTTAGTTCTACTTCTATGTAAGAATTTTAATTTGATTAAAACAGGTAAAGAATAGACCATCTACGAAATAAATAAAGGAATAAAAGAGATAATAAGAAAGATCTAATTAAACAAGATGAAAAAATTACAAACTTAATCTAGCTTATAGAGAGGCATGAGCATCAAGTTAGCTGATTAAGGAAAAGAGTCGTCTAGTGTAGATATCGATTGTAATTTTGATTAAGGAAGTACAATTGGAAAGAAGATGCAAATTGGAATTCCTAAAATATAAAGTTAAAAACTATCTGAAAATCCAATTTCATCAGATATCTCACCTTTAAAATTGGGTATCATGAGAGGTGGTTTAAAAAGATTATAATAAATATAAAAAAAATACACGATAGATTTGTATGAAGCTCACATGGAATAAGTTATGACATAGGATTTGATGTAAGATGACAAATCATTTCATGTAAGTATACTTGATACAATATAATGTTAGAGATTAAATTTCAAAAATAAATATAACTTGAAATTAATAAATACAAAATATTCATCATTAATTATACTTTTACATTACAGAAATTCACTTAGATCATGCACAAACACCCCTCCAAAAGATCCTTGCAAGATAATAAATTTATACTTAAATTATTAAGGCGTGTTAAATTCTTTGAAGAGCTAGAAAGAGATCATGGTGTTTAAACAGCTGAATAATGTTGCTAATATTTAAGATTTAAATAGATCTAAGCGGGTATGGTCTTATTTTAATAAGGTAAATATTTACTTACTTAATTCGTTCTGTACTTATGTTCATTTCAAAAACAAATATTTCCAAAAATGTTGGATTAAAACATATGTGGTTTTATAGTCTCTAGTAGATTATTAACAAGAGACTAAGTGTATTATATGAATTAAAATTTTTAAAAACTATGATATTGCTAATCATCAAATTAATAGGTTTAAATAATAATATTTAGAGCAGATTATAATTTTAATCTAATAAATTGTAGTGTTCAAAATTCTATTATTAAAAAATGAGTTATTTATTTACATAATTTCCTCATAAAAATATAATAGGTGATGTAGGCGATGAATTTTATATTATAATACAAGGTTCTGTTTCAGTACTTGTAAGCTCATATGAACATGTAACAGAGTTTCCTGAAAAACCAGTATAGAATATCAGAAAAAAAGGATTTAGTTTAACACCTTAGCAATCAAAAAGACACTCTGTTGATTCTTTTACTTTGAATTAATAATTGAATTATGTGAGAAATCAATAAGGGTTTTCTAATGATATTAGCCCTAAAGGGTATTAAGAAAAAAATATTTCAACTTTCAAAAAAAGAGCTATTGATTCTCTAGGATTTCAATAAATATCTGCTCAAGAGAAGGATCTTTAAAAATAAAGTACTGAAATAAATTAAAGGTAGCCAAACTCTCCATCTAATAGTATTCATGGAGTTTATAGCAGTGAACAAAGTATAGAAAAAACCCCATTATCAAACAAACTGTTATCATTTTAAAAAATATCGAACAGAGTTATGGCAGTAAATCGTATTGTTCATTCTATGACTCCTAAATCTAAAGTAGAATCATAAAAGCCAGCAATCAATTCCTCTTTCCACTAAATTTAATCATCTCCTCTAATACAACCTCACTCTTAACGAGAACCTTAAGGTTTAGATGATAAACTAGTACTTTAGTAAAAATCTATATCAGGAAAAGAAGATAAAGTGATCAATTAAATTAAATCTTCAACCTATAAAGAGAAATAAGTATAATAAGTTTAATAACCTTAAAAATAAGAAAAATAAACTCAGGAAACTATTTATGTTGCAAGAGAAGTAAAAGTTCTCAAAAATGGTAAATTTAATGTAATTAACAAAATTAAAATTATATTATTTTTACAATTACAGGAGATTCCTTTGGAGAATTATCTTTATTAAGAGGGAGGAATGCACCCAGAGCAGCTACAATTAAAGCCAAGGAGCTAACATATTTAGTATATATAGTTAGAGAAGACTTTCTTAATATTCTAAGTAACTAACTATAAATCTAAATTTATCATTTTTACTGACTTAATTTAAAATGATCATAGAGGATAAAGAAAGCTAAAAAATTTAAGAAAACATAAATTTTTTATCAAAGATAGCTCTGTTTCATGGCTTAGAAGACAATATCCTTCGACAAATTTATATAAATACGCACATAAGAGAATATAAAAGAGAATAAGTAGTGTTTTAATAAGGGTAAGAATCAGATGCTCTATTTATAGTCAGACAAGGAGATTTTTCTGTAAAGATTCTTTTAATTCTAAAATTATATAATATTTGATCTTTTAATGCAAATTAGATTTATAAGAATAAAAGCATTTACCAAAAATCGTAAGTGAAAGCTTATCAAGAATCTAACATACCTGCAGTGTTCTCAAATTAATATGGAAAACATGAAAAATAAATGAAAGTAAAATAATTAATTAATCAATTTTTTTATCAACATAAGATAATATATTTAAAGATTACAATTATGAGTAATGGATTTGTTTTTGGATTTGAAGATATTCTTTTAAGAGTCCCTCGAAACTATTCAGTTAAATGTGAAACTACTGAAGGAGTTCTAATAGCTATGAATCAAATTGTACAGAGTTTTATTATAAATTCTATTACCATATTATTAAGAATTTTTGAAATTTCAAAATTAGGAATTTTATAGAAAAATATTTTCTTAGAGCAAGGTACTTTAAGATAGGTTCCATAAACAATTAGAAATAAATGAAAATTTTTATCTTTAATAAGAACTTAGATAGCACGAACTTTGCAAATAGTATACTAAATATATGATCGCAGTACCTACAAATAAGAAAATTCAATCTCTTAAGAAATAGCTAAATACTCTAGTTGTCTCTTCAAAAATATTTACACCAACTACTCATTTTACTAATAATGTCAACTAAATTTAATAAAATAAAATTCCTTCAAAAAATAGAACAAATCTAGAATATAATTAAGAATCATCTTCTAATAATGAAGCTGGTGTTGATGATACTTCTAACTGCGATTCTTTTACAAAAACTAAATTTTAAATTACCAAAGGTTAATTTTAACACATAAAGACTTTGAGTTCCTCTACCTAATTATTAAGTCTCCCAATTACTCAAAGAAATTCATTCTATGATGCAGCAACACAAATTAAACATAACAACCCTACATCTTAAATATTCTATAGCTAGTATTAATCTCCATAACAAATCTCTGTGAAAAAAAAATAAAATACCTCTTAAGGTGATATAAATGCAGTGAACTCTCCAACAGACAACAATATGATTCTATCAAGTGGTAATTACCAAAATAATTAAAAATAAAGTGATTAATGTAATCATAAAAATATTAATTAACTAATGATGAATGATTAATTATTATTATAAGAGGTTAAAAGTATGAATTTAGATTAAATTATAGAATAAGATGATTCAAAGAAACCTGATTTTGAAAATTCTGAATAACATATCAAATACATAAATCGTATTAATATTAATGACTCAATATAATAAGCTTAGGCAAATTAATATGCTTATAAAAATTAGATCCCTAAAGTCAATCCAATTAATTCATTCTATCTTCCAACTTTGAAGTAAAATATCTCTAAAGATCAAGATTAAATTCTTAATAATACTTGCCTAAATGATTCTAAAACATACAATATTAGTAATTATTAAGCTTTCATTGAAAACCCTACTAAGGGAGTGACCTCCCCTTTAATACATAAGAAAACCAGAAATTAATCCTTAAATATTCCTGCATAAATTTTAAAATAAACTGAGAAAGGAAAGTAGCAAGAAACTATTAGGAAAACATAGTATGGAAATACAAGATCAGTGCTCTAAGGATTTCATAAAAGATCTTAAAATGATTTATCCCCAAAAAGAAACTCAAAATCTGTAGATTTTAACATAACAAATAATTAAGTTTAATAAATATAAACAAGAGATTAATCATTTGATTAAACTAAAAGTTAAATAAAATTATTTCTCGATCCTTCTAAGATTAAGAAGAGGAATATAGCTTTAGAAAGTATTTCTAAGAAGGAAATTCCAACATTTTCAGATTGCAATGATTTGGTTAATTTGGTAGGTGAATTGAAATAAGGAGATGAAAATTTTGAAATATTTTAAAAGAGAAAAAATGAACTTGAAACCATACTTTTATAAAAGGAATCAGAAATGGCATTTCCCCAAGAAGAATCCTACTAAGATTAGCAAAATAAATATATATTTGGACATTACCATCAATTGAAGAGGAAACATGAATAATTTAAATATTATGATAGTATTTAAGAGAAAATTAAGCATAAATGCAAGCTAAATAAATCAGAAATATTGAATGATTTCTTCAATAATTGTTAAAAGAATTAAGAAATATTCAATAAAGTTAAAAAGAAAAAAGAATAATGGAAGTTTAGCAAATACTATGATCTCATTTTGAATCCTGGTAAATATGCTGAAAAAATTATTAAAAAAATATCTATCTAAAAAAGAGAGAAATAATGAGTGATAAACAATAAATTAATTTCTTTAAAAATAATATTTATTTAAATATTAATTAATTTCAATTCAGAGATTAAAATTTACCTAACCAACTAACTAATAAACTAACCTACATACCTATCAAGACAAAAGTAATAAAATGAAAGCTTTAATCTTCTAACTCAAAAGATAATAGAATAAAATTATAATTTATTTGGAGTTAGGAATATTAATTTAATAATATTTGCTTATATTGTATTGATTAATTAATTAAAATAAATTAAATCTTTAAAAATTATTAATATTTATTCGATTTAAATTGTAACCAGATATTTTTAATTTTACATTTTACATTTTTATGAAACTTTTTATTCTAGAATTAAAAACATAAATAACAAAAAGCTAATCATTATTTGTACTAATCAATTAGAATTATTTCAGAAAATATTAATTTCTTTTTCATTTTAAATTTATTAAGGTTATTCAGCAGGTGTAACATTATTCTTTTTATCTTATTACTATTGTTACTTTAGTTATCTTATAGCTTCCTTTTACAATTCTTCTTCCTTTTGAGTTTGCAAATCCTTCCATAATTCAAAGATTTTATTATCAACTTAGAGATTACATTCTTTTAAACGATCCTTTTCTGCTTCAATTCTTCTATCAAAATCTGTAACAAGTCTATTCAAATCAATGCCATCTTCATTTACAATTTAATTTTAAACAAGATTTTAGATATCATTAAAAGTGCAAGGAGGAGCCATTTCATAAAGAGTACCTTAAATTATAAATATATAGTTTTATTAAGATCTTTATTATTTATAATTTTACCATCATTAGGAGTGTAAGTTGTATAAGGCCACCAGAATAAGAAAACATCTCCACTAAAGAAATCTCTTACATTTGAAATAAGCCCTCTATTAAAGAGATTTACCTAAATAACATTTTAAAAATATTAATAAACTTATTAAATAATAAGACACTAAATTTACTGATCTTTTATTAGGAGGGAGTTTTTATTGAGGAGAGAATGGCAAACCTAAAGATAAGCCACCCATAGTATCAAGGGTAGTAGCATTATTAACTAGTAAGAAAGAGTGGAAGATAGAAAGACCAATGAGCATAATAGTAATAGGAACTAATACGATGGTAGTGAAGAACCAATAGAAATAGAAGAAGAAACTATTAATCCAGAAATTATCTAATGCATTTAAATATTAGAAGAAAATAAGTGTCCTATAACAATATTAAGCAGCACCAACCTAATTTTAATTCATAAATTTATAAATTTAATGTTTATTATTAAAGATCTTTATTTTACGGCCATGTAAATAGTAAAGAGATAAAAAGCTCTATTATTTCTCAAACCAACACAGTTAGTAATCCAAGGGCAATGGTGATCCATTCTTAATTAACAAGTACCACATGTTCTACAATGTTTAGTTCTCATTGGCTTCCAAGCATTGCATTCCTTACAAATTGCATTATTTCTTTATAAAGGATCGACAATACTGGGATCACAAGGAGGTGGTTGCTATAAATTTAATTAAAAAGAATTTTAATAAATTTTTTAACTTATTTTATTCAATATACTCTTTTGGTAGGGCTATTTTTAATAGTGATACACTAATAATAGGTAACAAAGCACATAAAAAGAATCCAAAACATGAAAACAGTAGAAAAACCATATTCGAATTAGTTTCCAAGAAGAGTATCATTCAACCACTATTAATTTTATTTAAATAAAATATTAATACATTTCAATAAACTATTCTTCTCAATTTCTTGTTAATCCTAACATTATTTCAATCTAGAATCAACAAAAATAATATAATATTTCTATAAAAAAGTTAAATGAAATCCTTTTTCTAAAATAAGATTATATTCAACTTAATTAAACCAATTTATTTTTCAATTTATTATGAATAATTACGAAGTATTGTAGGACAATACAGTTGCAAGGCATAAACATTGTAAAGAATCTAATAAATAGGTGTTGTGAATTAGATTTTCTTGATGAACAAGATTGTCCAGGAGCATGATTGTGACCACATTTACCTCCTTACTACTTTTATGGCTCTCCATGATTAGCATTGCAAGGTCTTCCTCCATGGCTGTGTGTATGACCACCATGAGAGTGAGAATGTAAATTATCTTCATGGGAGTGAGAATGAGATTGTGAATGTGAATGAGAATGACTGCTAACATCAGTAGATCTATTAAATAAATTGGATAAATCAGTCAAACTAACTAAAACTATGCTAAACTAACTTACAGTTCCTATTATCTTTCTTACTAAATAGGAATATGTACTGAAGAGTCATCTAAACTCTATAATTGCTAATATCCTTATGACATTTTGATTTTTAATTACTCTTTATGTTAGATCTTTTTAAACTATCAAAAAAATTTGATTAAATTTTTTATAACCTTATGAAAACACCTCATAGGATTTATTAATTAGTTCATTAGTAAGAAAATATTTCTCTTTAGCTTTTACAAATTATTTGATTTTCTTCAAAATAATATCTTATTTTTTTTCTTTCTTAAATAAAGACTAACTTTTCTCCTCGTTAATTTATTGAATTTATCAACTAATTAAATTTCTAAATTCGAATGAATTGTTTGTAATTTATTTATTTAATGAATTGAATAATGTAATATGCTTGAAATTCATTTATTTAATATATTTCTATTTAGTAAGTAAGTATCAAATGATCAATCATCTAATCAAACCACTTCTAAACAATTCAGATCAAATCAAATTTTATAATCTCCTTTAAATAATTTAAATAAAAAATGAAATGATTAGACTATTAATAAATCGAATTTAAAATCTGTTTGTATCCAAGTAAGTTTCCATTAAACTTAATTAATATAGGTTAAGATTAGCTAATTTAAACTTAAATAATATAAAAATTTTGGTCTATTTTGATAAAATGAATTGAATAGGATTGACTTAAGAAATTAAAACAAACATTTTTTTTAAAAATTCCTAATTTTTATGAATTTAGCTATAAACAAATACAAAATGAAATAAATTTTAAAACAACTATGATCAATCTAATATCATTGCTATTCAGCTTGTATATTTTCTTCCAAGTAAATCTTCTCTACTAATGAAGTGTCTTCCATAACACTTAAGATGTCTTGATATTCAATTAAATTCTTGCCCTTAGGATCAAAGAATTTTTTAATTTGTTCAGAATCACTACTACTTAAACCAACAATTTCACTTAATATATATGAAAATTAGATTTGATTAATGGTTCCTAATTATTATTATCAAAATTAGTTTCAATTTGTTTTGTGTTAAAATATTATTTAATTTACCTTTTCCAGCTTTATCATGTTCTGTTAATATTTTTTGAAGATCTAAACCTCTTTCTTGACATAACTTTTTAATGAGGTTCATTTAAACTTCTATGAAATGAATGAAAGGAATTTTTCCTCTTGAATTCTTTACACCTTATAGTTTAGCAGTATTAACTAAATCAACATAATCAGCCTTAGGCCTAGCAAAGAAATGTCTTTAATTTCCATTATATTTAGGTTCAGGAGTTTTAATTGTGAATCCATCAACTATTCATAATATAAATATAATTTTAAGATGATCAAAGTAACATATAATCCAATTTATTACACCCTTCAGGGACACGACTATTTTAAGAACATTTTTTATTGATTGTCTTATCATCCATAGCTACACCACAATAATGACAGATTAACTAATATCTCTTTAATTCATTTGAAAATTTATCTGTCAACCTAATATTTTAAATTGATTTTAATAATTTATACTTGTATTTTAAACATTCTTTACTTAGCCCATTCATTAATTTCTTCAGCAGCTGCTTTTTCCATCTTAGCTTTAACTTCTTCTTCTGAATCTTTTCTTTCTTCCATAATTCTCCACACAATTTCATTTTTAAAGTCTATGAGAGCTTATTGAGCAGAAGCTTTTTAAAGTTGTAGTCTCATATCAGTTAATTCTCTTGGTAAATCATAAGGATAGACTTCAATATTAACTATAAAATTAATTATAAATAAATTAAAATTGATAATCATTATCAGAATATAGAAAAATGGTCTTACCCTTAAAAGGTTTAGCTACTAAAAATTCTATATTTTCATATAATGATCTAGCTCTGATAAGGAAATCAATAGGGTCTTCAGGTTTATTCACAAATTGTCTGAAAGTATGACCTAAATCATTAATACGATCTAAATCTTTTTGAAGTTCTCCCATTTCATGCTATAAGATAGCCAATTTTTATCCTTCAGCACTCTTTAATCTTTCTATAATACCACCATACTCGTTTCTTGCATCACGTTCAATTATTGTCTTTACATATTTTATTTCTTCTATTCTATATTCTATTCTATGGATCTAAGCAAGCAATTAATCTCTCTTTTCTAGAAGATTTCCCTAAATTGACTCCTTTAACTTTTCTACTCTTGATTTGAATGCTTCTTCAAGTGTATTAATTCTATGAAGCTAAAATTTTATAAATTAAATTCATTATTAAATCAACTTATTTATTGATATTTTAACCAAGGAATTCAAAAGATTTTTTCATATAAAATTTCTATTTTGAATATAATATCTAACTTTAAATTAAATTTACTTAACTATTATGAGGACCTAATTTAGTACAATTTCTACAAATAGGCTCTTCGCAAGACTCACAGAAATAAACAAGCTCTGTACCATGATGCACGCAAATCTTAGTATCTCTTTTAATTCAATTCGGGAATATTTATTTAAATGCTTTTAATTTAAAGTTTTTTATTTACATGGGATCTTGTTCAGGTTACTAAATTTAAACGGGAGGCTATTGAACTACAACTGGCTAAGGAATAGAATCTTCAGCAGCTAATTCAGATGCAACAGCTATATTATTTTTAACAATAAACAAGAATTAATTTTTTTAATTATTTTTCTATTAATTTGCTTTAATCCGCTTAATAAGCAATCATTTTTTAAATTTATATTTATCAAATTAATGTCATATTATCAATTATTTACATTTTTAATCCTTGCTGCTCTTAACACTCTTGCTATCTTTATCTTTTTTCTCTTTACCCTTAGCTTCAGGTTTATCCAACTTTGATTTATCTACACTCTTATCCTTCTTATCTTTGCTACTGCTAGATTTCTTTTTATCTTTGTCTTTAGAGCTCATTTATAACTTTTTTGTGGTAATTTATATTCAAAATGTGCGAATGATTTAATAAATATTTATTATTGATATTTCAATTATTATTGTAAAATTTCTAATTAAAGGTCTTTCTTTATCTTAATTGTTTCCTATCTGTCAGCAATCTTTGCTATTTTGTAACTTTGAATGATATTTCATTCTAATTTTTTTTTTATTTAGAATTTTAAACTGGTCCCTTTCATATTTCAAATTTAGAAATTAACAAAGTTGTTTATAGTCAATGCTCATATTACCATTCTATAGCTTTAAATCTAAATATTTTAAATTTAATTATAACTATAGTATTGTAAAAATAAATTTTATTGGTTATTAACTAACTATTAATCTTATTTAATCAACTAATCCATGTTTTTAAAAACCTTTTTAATGTTATAGTTTAAATATTTCATAAAAATAATTTAGATTAGAAAACTATAATATTAACACTACCAATTAGCTTATAGCTAATACAATTCCTAATTGTTCTCATATATGGCTTATATCATGACCCAATAAAAGCTTTAAATTTTTAAACATCATTCTGAGAATAAATTAGTATTTTAAATCACTGTAATAGAATTAATGTCACTCATATTAGGTAAATTACTTACTAATTCACACATACTTAGCTATTAAAGTTTTTTTATTTCATAAATTTAAAATATTTAATATTAATTTTAAATAAATAATATTACTTATAAATTTTATCATCTTATTTTATTATAAAATTTATATTTAAAAAGTCAATTAATAAAATAAAATAATATATTTTAAATAGTATTAAAATAAGATTTAATTTAAAAATGCAAACAATTAAGACTAATAAAGAGTAAACATATTTTGAATGATTAAAATGTTAGTCACTTTATTCGGTTTAGAAAAATGTTGGTGCTTTTTAACATTAATAATTCAAAGTTAAATGGGTACAAAATTAAAGGGAATATTAAAAGATATGCGAATGCAAAGTAAATCCCTTGTTAAATATGAATGAAATAATGAAAAGACAAGAAGAGAAAGAATTTAAAGAGTCTTGATAAGTATTGAATTAGGAACTAATAATAAATTAATCCACAGGAAATTAAAAAATTTAGAAAAAGCAAAAAACAATAATATTAAAAATGACTGATAACGTTAACGCCGACATCCAAGTTGTCAAGAGAGGTATCCTCCAAGGTCACTCCGACTGGGTCACTTCCATCGTTTCTGGTTTCTCCCAAAAGGAAAATGAAGACTCTTCCGTTTTGATCTCTGGTTCCAGAGATAAGACCGTCATGATCTGGAAATTGTTCGAAGAAGAACAAGATGGTCACTTCGGTGTTCCCCACAAGGCCCTCACTGGTCACAACCACTTCGTCTCCGACTTGGCTCTTTCTCAAGAAAACTGTTTCGCTATCTCATCCTCTTGGGATAAGACCCTCAGATTGTGGGATTTAAGAACAGGTACCACCTACAAGAGATTCGTTGGTCACCAATCTGAAGTCTACTCCGTCGCTTTCTCCCCCGATAACAGACAAATTCTCTCTGCTGGTGCTGAAAGAGAAGTCAAGCTCTGGAACATTCTTGCTGAATGCAAGTTCTCCTCTGCTGAAAAGGAAAACCACTCTGACTGGGTAAATAAATTACTTCAAAACAAATGAATTTTTCGCCTTTAATTAGCCAAGGATAGATTAATTAATTGCGGAAAATGAAAGTTATATCAAAATAAGATGCAAATTTACTGTGATAGAACTCAAATGTTTAGGATAATATAAACGATCTATAGTGAAATATTTGAAATAAAGATTTATACTAAAAGTGAATGTATTAAAGGGAATTATTTTAAATGGAAATAACTAAAAGATTTTATAAATATTCTAAGCATCTTTAATCAATCAATTATTGAATCTATAAAATTTATGGAAGAATATTGATTGATTGTTTGGTTTATTGATTGATTGATTCATTCATTCTCTCATTCTTTAAAAAGCTCTAAAAAATGAGTTAACTGTATCATTTGAATATTGATACTTTAAGATTTGCATTTTATTTATTGATAGAACTGAAATTATAAAAATCAAATATTTAATGAACTGTAAACTTATCTCTTTATTTCTTATTTAATAGGTTTCTTGCGTTAGATACTCCCCCATCATGAAGTCTGCCAACAAGGTCCAACCTTTCGCTCCCTACTTCGCTTCCGTCGGTTGGGATGGTAGATTGAAGGTCTGGAACACTAACTTCCAAATCAGATACTCCTTCAAGGCCCACGAATCCAACATCAACCACTTGTCCATCTCCCCCAACGGTAAGTACCTCGCTACCGGTGGTAAGGATAAAAAGCTCTTCATCTGGGATATCCTCAACCTCACCTACCCCTCTAGAGAATTCGACGCTGGTTCCACCATCAACCAAATCGCTTTCAACCCCAAGCTCCAATGGGTCGCCGTCGGTACCGATCAAGGTGTCAAGATCTTCAACCTTATGAACCAATCTAAGGCTCCCGTCTGCACCATTGAAGCTGAACCTATCACCAAGGTCGAAGGTGCTAGTAAGAAATTTATTTAATTCTCATTTTTATCAAATTTCAAAATTATTTAATTAAAATGCTAATCAATATTTTTATTAACTATAAAAAGAGGGTAAGAATCCCCAATGTACCTCCTTGGCTTGGAACGCTTTGGGTAAGAAGTTGTTCGCTGGTTTCACCGACGGTGTCATCAGAACCTTCTCCTTCGAATCTTCTGCTTCCAACTGAGTTAGTTGATTCAAAAATCAATTTATTAAACCAATAATAAATTATTTAATTAAAAATGTGTAATATGTATCTTAATAAATGGTTAAATGCAATGCTAGTGCCTGTGGAGCTAAAAGGCTTTTTCGCTAGCGACTGCCCTCAACAATCGAGGGAGGAAGGAGCATGCCATTTATTAAATCATCTTTATGCTTTTTTACCTAATGTATTATTTAAATTAGATTATCAATCATCAGTTAAAAAAGCACAAATACACTCATTTATTTGTCTTTCATTTCTTAATTATTTTTTAATTTAAAATATCTTAAATATATCCTTCTTAAGGATATTGAAGATATAACATATTTTAAGTATGCTCCTAGTATCTCCCACTGATTCCTTCATGTTTCAGCGGTTCGTAAAGGTTGCTAAATTAACATGTATTAATATATTTTTTTACTAAACTATAAATTAGTTTAATAATCAAATAATAATACTACATTTATTGTATTGTTTCACAAAGAATAATCCTATAATTTAATACCAAAGAAATTACTTACATGTTGATTTATTAAGTATATTTCCGAAATATGAACGGGATTTTCTTTCATTTTAATTAATTTTAAATGACCTATTTATTTCTCATTTTAAAATAGTCATTTTCTCTAAAAAAACTATTCAATATTTGAAATTATTTTTAACGAATTATCTATTCTAAGAATGTATAAAGATTTTTCAAATAAACTTTATTTATCTATGAAAGAATAATTATTTTAAGCAATTAATTTGAGTAGATCATTATGTTTATACAGAAGATTTATTCAATTAATATCTTCAAAATGAAAATAAAATTCATTTGAAAGAAAATTCATAAAAGTAATTTAATTTTCTTTTTAACTTTTAGATTTTTTTAAACAGAGAAATTTTGAGAATTTCTTATCAAATATATTTAATTATATATATAAAATTTCAAAATATAGATTACATATTTTAATTTAGATTGAAGTAACAGATTATCTTAATTATATAAAAATTTTTAGGGAGTGTCTTAATGTCTTTAGTCAAAACATAATCCAAATTTTTCTATTGTTTCTATAATTTCTCTTTGAATATTGGCAAATAAATAATAATTTAGTTTTGAAATTTCAGTAAAAGTAGTTGTTTGGTATATATCACCTGATCTATCTATTTCATTAATGTTAATATTCAAAAATAATAAAATCATATATTAGGGTTCACTTTAAATTCAAATCTGGTTTAGCGTATCAATTTATTTGAATGAATGGATTAATTGAGTTAATTAAAACTGTAATTAATAGTAATCACTTCATTAAACTATAATAATTTAGTCATTTATCTTGAACAGGATAAAATATCTAGCAAATAATTTTAATTTATTTAAAAAAATACTTAAATTATTTTTTTTAAAATAAAATCACTTCTAATAAATAAATGGAATTTTTGTAAGATTTAACTCCTAAAGAGGTATTTGCCTCCTATATTTAAAAAAGTGCATTATCTTCTATAATTTACTCTAAAGAAGAAATTGTCGAAGAAGTACATGAAGAGGAGGATGAGGAATATGAAGTTGAAGAATTAAAAGCTAATCAACAAAACAAGATATTTAGAGATTTAAAGCAAATGAATTAAAAATCAGACAAGTTATAAAGATCAAAGTAAGCTTATACCTACGTTTCAAATTAAAATTTACAATTATTTAATGAAATATAAATAACTTTGAGGATTTTTATGACTGCTGATAAATATTCTGAGAGAGATCTGTGAGTATTTACAATTAACATAGAAATAAATTAAATTGAGTTAATCATTGATATTTAATCGATCGTTTAATTATAGATAATAAATGATACATCCTTTAATATTTTTAAGCTTAATCAATTGAAATCCCAGTTAATTAATAGGTTCATTAGCAATTTGATTGTTTTTTATTGAATTTCATTCTTAAAAATTACAAATAATATATTTCTTTTAAGCTGTTTTTCGTTAAAGTTAAAAAAGCAATAGAAAGGAATCATTCAAAGCAATAAATTAACTTTAGAAGCAAGGATTCGAAGATAGAAAAAACATTTATAACACTGAATAAACAACAAAGAATAATTTTCAACCCCTTCGTTAGTTACTCTAAAATATAAAAAGGAGGTGTAATACCGAAAATATCGATAGGAATTAATTTCATTAGTTTTAGAATTAGCATAAGTCATTTTAAAGGAGGAACATTTCAATTTGCTCATTAAATTAAAATCAATTCACATCTAGTTTTAAACTCCCATAAATGAGCACAAAAACTAATATGAAGAATGCTCTTGATCATTCCATTCCATCCCCTAAAAAGAATTAATCTTAAAATTATTATTCTCAGCTTTTAGGGAGGACAAATCCTCACTTACATTCTGGATTTATGAGCCCTTAAGTAAGTTCGATGAATTCTAATTAGCAGATTTAAAATCCAATGTTGAATTCATTACAAGTTCCAAATTAGCTCTTCCCTTCTCAGTAGTAAAATAATAATATTCAAATTATAGCCACTAGTGCAAGTTCATCATAAAATATTCCAGCTAGTACAGAAAGTAGTAAGCATAATAATGCCGCCACCCATTCAAATAATGCTAATAATACAAATATAAATAATAATATCAACAACAACAATAATTATAAACTTACTGATATTTTATCTACCAGATACTCTTCAGGTACACTAAAAATGATGAGAAATGGGCATACATCTATACCAAATAATCTTCGATAGCTTTCTAGTGATGCCCGATAATTAGATGCAGGAGGAAGTCTTCATTCAAATAGCAACTAAGATTTTGTTCATAGTCCAGCTAATAGTTCAAAGAATTAGAATCAAGCATAGAGTGGAGGTATGTAGAATTCCTAAGTATAAAATAGTGTACCATAAACCTAAAGCAATCCAAATTAATATGGTGGAAATGTAACTTTATAGAAATAGTAATTAATAAACAAAGTGAAGAATTAGCTAACTTCGTAGTAGTAATAAAAATAATAGCAATAATAACAATAAAATAATCTTCATCATAGTTAAAATATCCATAGTATTCATGGAGGTAGTGCAGGTGGGTTTAATATCAATTCGTCGGGTATCTAATCAAGCGCTATTTCTCCACGCACATTTTCCAATCTTGTATAAGATAAGTTAATAAGAAGTAAAGTATAGAATTCCCAGCAATAGCAATAATAATCAGCATCAGTTACAGGATCTCTAAAAGAATCAACAAAGAATTCTCTCACTACTACAAAGCGCCCAAAGTCATTAAAATAAATAGAAAATGATCACTTTGCTGGAAATCAAAACCATTAATAGGTACATGAACAAAATATGAATATACTAGCTAGTATGACAATGAATAATAGAAATAGTAGTGAGAAAAATTTAATGAGATCTTAATAATTAGCTGGCTAAATAATTCAACAAAATACTAATCAATCTTAACAGAATTAATACTAATAGCATGTTTAATCTATTTAAGCAAGTAAACTAATGCTAGCTTAATAGCAAAACATATCTAGCCCACACCAATCAGCAACTGAATAATTCAATAGTTTAATGATTGCATCTGCTAAAGCTTCCAATAATACTGGAGGTACATCTTCAATTATGAATTAAAGATATGAAATGAATTGGTCTAAGCATCAAACTAGTCATAGTGTAGAGAAATTCAGAGGATAGAGTGAATCACTTGATATGAACTAATAACATAAATAGCAGGATACTTTGGCTTCATAAGTTTAAAAAGTAATATTAAATAAATAATAACAGCCAAAGAAATCTTCAACAATAATTCCTGAAACTAGTAAGGTGAGAAATAAAAAGTACTAAGAATCAAACTCAACAAGCAATTACAGATAGAATATAACTAAAAAATAATAAAACTCTTTGCAGCAATAAAATTTATCTCACTCTCAATAAACTACTATTCATCACTTGAATACATTAAATAATTAAAGTGCTAATTCAAACTAGAATCAATCATAAACGACATCCAATAGTAATTATATGCTCTCTAATTATAATAGTGCATAACATCCTGGATAATTATCTGCTCCTACATAGTCTTCGATCTCCAACAATCTATCGAATTATAATTCTAAATAAACTCTGAGTGCAATAACTTAAAGAATTCAACAAAACCTTAATATCCTCAACGATCCAATTTAGCAGAATAAAACAACTTTATAATAAAATATTATGGAATTATAACATTTTCCTTCAAACATACCTTAACACAAATCTAATAATATTACTGAATTCATAAGCAGAGTTGATGTAGATACTCTTTAATTTGATATAGGAATTTCCAATCAAGATAAAAGAGATCATTCCGGAAAAAGAGCTCTATCTTAAAACCAGTAATTAATATCCCCGATTAATTCATCAAAAACACACAAGCAAACTAACAGCATATCCGAAACAAATAAAAACTTCCAATTAAACACTCTACAAAACGAAGAAATTCAATAATAGAATTATCCATAATAAGCCATTTAATTGTTAATAAATAATAGTTAGGGAAATTAAAGAAACTACTAATAGAATTTAGACCAAATTACTTCAAATTCAAACACTCCCTAAGGAAAAATGATTAACTCAGGCTACAGCAAACAATAAACTCATATCTCAAATAAGGATGGAGCTAAACATCAAATCTACTTTATGAAAGAAAGTAATAAATAAATATAAATTATATCTTTATTAATTGTATTTTTTAAATTTTTTATTTATTAAATTAAAATTTAACAGAAGAAAGAGGAACCAAAAAGAATGATTTTGGAGCATCTAAAAATAAGAGAAAAGGTGAATAATCTACGCCTCATTCTAATAGTTAGGGTTATCCTTAAATTTTAATGAGCAATTCAGCAGTTAATTAATCCTCATAAGGACAGCTAGCTTTATCTGCTTTATAGAAATCTTCAGGTTCAATAACTACAGTTGTCAACTAGAATTTAATAAATAGCAATATTATTAAATATCTTAATAAGCAAAGTACAAAGAATGAAGAAGAAAAGATATTTGAATTATCGGGAGCTAATCAAGTACAGAATACATAATATTCAATGACTGATGGTTAAACTTTTCAAAGAACAGATGATCTCTCTAAAAAAGAAAGAGATACATAAGGAGAGGCTCAGAATGAGAATATTTAATCTGGAAATCAACACGAAAAGAGAAATTCCTTAACAGAAGGAAGTAAAGTATTTAATAAAGTATTTACTACTACAGAAGGTAGCTACTTAGGGGATTTAAAACAGTAGAACAATGATATTTTACCTTACATGAGTACAAAGAATATAAATAATTATCATTCAAATACACAATCTAAAAATTTTGAGAGCCTAAAAAGTATTTAAGAAGTTAATAATTATCAATAAGCATAGAATAAAAGCTCTTAATCTAATTAATCTAGCCAAAAGATATAATAGTAGAAACATGTCAACCCAAATTAAAATACTTTTGCATCACCTATTTCAAATTACACTTAATAATAAAATTAATAATTTGCTAACTCATTTTAACAATCCAAAATTATCACTGATGATTCTAGCACAAGTAATAATGCTATCTAAGATAAAGGAAAATATTTTTAGACTCTTTTTAATAATTTATTTATCAAAGACGGGAAGAAGAAATAATCAGATAGATTGACAAATTAAACCTAAGAAAATACACTTATAAACGGATCATCATCTCACATAAAGAATAATACTGAGTAAATAAACAATACATCTCAAGTCAATGAATAGAAACAAAAATAATTAATTTAAACTGAATATTCTTCAACTGATTAAAAGCTAGAGGAACTTCCTTCTAATGTTATTTCTTATAATATAAAAAATTAACTGAAGTAATAAAATACTACTGACTAGCCTTTAATTAAAACATATGCTGCTAGTGCTGAGACAACTCCCTCTCTAATGAACCAGAATTTCAATTAATAATCAATTTAATCTCCTCGCTCTCAATAAAGCTAAACTTTAAAAAGTAGTGTAAATGTAAGTCCTTTCAATAATTAGCTTAAATCTTAGGTTTTGAGATCAGGTGATGAGTTGATAGATAAACTAAGAGAGGCTATAGAAAAAAATACTGAGATAGAGGAGGATCATGCAACAGTCCACTAATAAATTGAATATTCTTCTTTGAATTCATCAATTGTTTAGATAAAGAATAGATAATCTATATATGTTTAAAGTGACAATCAACTAAAAGAGACTCACAGTCATCCTAATATTACTGTAACAGTTGCTGACAGTTAAAATAATATCAGTTTTTCTCAATTAAGAGTAGAAAATTAAACAAACATTTAAAAAGAATTTAAAAATCTTTAAAACTAAGCTGAAAAGATTCTCAATAGATACAAAGATCGTTCTAATTAGTTGACATAAATTGTGAAAGAGTAAAATATTCGGATTTCCGAATAAAATTAAGCTCTTAGCGAAAAGGATAGTTAGATTGTAGCTATTTATGCTTAATTAAAAGATTTTCAAATACAAAGTGAAATTCAAAAACAAGAAATTATGGAGAAAGATAACTTTATTTTATTTTTAAAATCTTAAATCTCTGAGTTAGTATAAAACCCTTCTTTAAATTAAAACTATCCCTAATAAAACAATAACTCCTTTTAACAAATCACTCAAATAGAAAAGATAAATGTCATCAATAATTATTCGTCCTCGCCTTCAGCAGTTCGTAGTAATAATTCGCTTAATAACTATTCTCCCTAATAGTCTAATAAAATTTATAATCCCAGTGCACTTTAAAATAATATTTAATAATTTGGAAGCTAATACTACAATCATGAAGAACCTTTATAACATAATCAATGCTAAGTGAGACATTCTTTACCTGTTTTCTCTAAAGGATTCTTTGGCTACAACTAAGACACACCAATAAAAAGTGATAATTGTGATCGATCTCCCTCTCAATGTTCTCAATAAGAAGAATAATCAGCAGATTTTACAGGAAATAAAGATTAGAATCCACTTGAAAGTTCTATGGATTCATTAAAAAAATATTAAGTAAGTTCAATAAACAAAAAATAATCTAATAAGAGCTATCAACAAATGAAAGCATACTAAAACAGCTAGCAAAAGAACTATATTGATTAATTTGGTAAGCAAAATAGTAAAAGTACAAATTCATAGCATAAAGAAGATTAAAATGATCCTCTTAATGATAGTGCAAAGTTATTATAAAGAATATCAAAAAAGAGTTAAGAAAACTCAAGTAGTCATGTTTCTTCTCGTAAACAGTCAAGTTCCTATGATTAACACTAGATCAAACCTTTCTAATCTAATATAGAGAGTTTAAAGCAAGATAAAAATCCTATTCCTTCCTAAAATGAAGGAAATGGCAGTGCTTTTTATTTTGGTAATCAAGGATCATTCTCAAATTTATAGGAACTAGAGCAAGTACCTAAATATTAAGGGTAAGATCTTCTTGAAAATGAGAAAAAAGAAAAGGATTATAGAAACAGTGAAGCTATGACCTCAACTACACCCACTAATTCTTAAAATTAAACCTTATCTCACTAAAATAATTAGAGATTATAAAATAGATTATTTTCTACTGATTAGGAGGATTATCATTCTAACCGTAATAGTGCTAATTTGATTAATCCTAATGAAAGTTTTAGTAATGGAGGAGGTGCGTGTTTTGGAGGTTCTAATGAGGCTGAAGCTGCTTCGTAAACTATTGACAATAGCTTTGGAGAATGTTGCTTTGGTTAATAAACAAATAATGAATAAAACTTCTCTTAATCAGATATAAGTAGTAGTAATAAAAATAATGTATAAAATTTCGAGCAAAATACTTTTGGATTAAAAGTTAATTCCCATGATATAATTAGCTTAAGTAGTAAGTCAAGCTAATAATATAGGAATATCAGTGGTAATAACAGTCCTAATCTCAATAATAGTTTTAGTAAGAAGTCAACTCCTATTTAGATAATTGAGAACTGCACTTCAAATAGCTTTTAATAATAAAACCCATTAAATGATAGCTTTAACTTAAATAATTAAAAAATAGAAGGTGTAGAAACTGCGACTATTTAATTTGCTAACTCATCATTTTGTTAAATACCTCTTTAAGAAGAGGATTAGTAAATAAGTCAAAATAATTATGATAGAAAATAAAGCTCTGTCAGAGGAGATTAAATCAATATTTCTTTTGAAGGATTCGGGAAATAATAAGAGGAATAATAAAATTAAAATGACTAGTAAAATAGTTTATTCCTCTCCTAATAACATCATTAAGTTAAATTAAATGATGAAATAGATGTAGAATAGTAATAAGGAATCAGTTTTACTAACCAAAGTTTTGGTTGAATTGATTTATTGATTGATTGATTGGTTGATTGACTAACTAACAAACTGACAGATCTACAGGCTTACTAACTTACTTATTTACAGACTAACTAACTTATTCAAGGATTTAATTTATCTATAAAAAAGATTATTTTGAATTAGTGAATAAAATTATTATATTATTTTTAACTTAAAGATGAACATCATCGTCCTTATTTATATTATATTTAAAAAATAAATTTGTAGTTTTAATTAATATTAATCCTTCCATCTCTCTTATTCTTCTGAATTATAAATTTTCTAATAATTTCCCTTATATAGAATATACTGTAAATATCTTTTTATACTTAAACTATCAGAATTTTATTTCCCTAGTGTGGTAGTATTTTTTTTAGTTATTAAAGGGTAAAAATATATTTAAAAAAAGATCTAAATAAATTAGTAGTTGAGGTGTTCTTAATAAATCATGATTTTCAGAATATTTAATAATAATTATAATCCTTTAAGCTAGTATCCAGATAAAAAAATAATCCATCATTTATTTAATCTTAGATAAAAATTTTTTATTTTTCAATATTTTTATTGTTTTTACATCTAGGTATATAATTTATTATGCAAAGATAAAGTAAACTTATACCTCTTTTAAAATATTTTCATAATATATTAAATTATAATTCACTAACTAAATTGGATTGATAGCGATCAATCAAAAAATTATTAGTAATATTTGTAATGAAGTAATAAGGAAGAATTGGATCAGCTAATATTTAATCAAAAAGATAAGTTTATATTACTAACTAATTAAATATTACAGTTGCTTTAAAATAGGATTACTATGTGTGTGTGAAGGAAAGCAAGTAAACAAAAAAATAAATTTATTTTGACTGAAAGAATGAAGCAATCATATATTAGATATTCATTGCTTTAGAAATAATAATGGATTTGAATGATTTCTACTGAATTTAAATCTTATCAAAATTCGATAAAGCATGTAAATGATTGTTTCCTAAGAAAATATTAATAAAGGAATCTTAATAAAAATATATAACATATTCAGCACTTATAATAAGAATAAAGAATTTAATTAAGTTAAAAAAGATAATATCAAAGTTGAATCAATAATAGGAGAAGACCTTAGAGTGCATTAATATTAACATTTCAAGTATACAAGAGTAAATTTAGGTATAAACAAATAGGGTATATCAGCACCAATTGGAAAAATAATTTGTTGAATTATGAATACTTCTCAAAGCTAACATAACCTTAAGCCCTAGTCTGCTGGTAATCAAAGCAAGTCTAATATTTCAAGAATATCATCACTCTATTAGATCAAAAACGCTAGAGAGAAATATTCATAGAGTTAATCAAAGTATATTTGCTTTGTTATCATTTCATAAATATAATTTTAAGCTTTAGGGATTGCTTCTAATTAGTTTTTTATTAATAAATATATAGATTGGAGTCAAGATTGCTTGATAATCATATTTACTAGCCTCACAATAATCCATGGCTTGCAATCGGTATAACCCCTGCTTAGTAAACAAATTACTTAATTCCTTAATAAACAATATATTATTTGCATAATAAGCTTATAAAAATGTTAGTCCTATATAAACATTTGATAATAATGACTTAAAATATTTTGAAAATAAAATCAATAGAAATTATTTTGTGTATTAACCTAGATGAATTTGTAAACGTTAACTGTTTTTCATATTTTAAATTTAGTAAATATAATTTTGGAGATTCAGGATTAGGATATGTTGTTTAAGATAAATACTAGTTAAAGCTAAATGAAACAAGAACTAAAGTTTAGGAATAAAGGAAATAGGAAGATGTTAAAGCTTATCCTGAATTTAAGAATGTGAAGGACAAAGATGTTGTTGTAATTATAGAATATTGGTAAAAATATATATTATTTAAAATTGAATAAGTAGTTTAAATATATGCTAAAATATTGTTAAGTTATTCTTTTAAATTATCTAATTAGTTCTGATTGTCAAAGTCACCAAGGCACAACTAAGCACGATGAAGAACATTATGTTTAATTAGCAAACACATACAAATTTCAAATCTTAAGGCACTTTCCTATTGCTAAAGTATTTTTGAAACCAGTCAGAGTAGATCCAAATGCTTCATCCCTCTAAAATATCTATTCTAGATAAAGAATCGGTATTTATATTATTAAAAAATTATTATAATAATTCATTTTAAATCTCTTTAAATTTCAGTTTCACTTAAAACTAGCTATTTTTCGAATAATAAAAAAACTGTTATAAAATATTATATTTTTTTGTATTAGGTGCTTTTGAAATATATACAATGTCTAAAGTTAATGGTGAAACTAAGTAAGGATGCATCCACTCAAAACTTAAAACAGGAAAGTGGCCTAATTAAACAAATGTATTAAATCAATTATGCTAATATATGGTTACTTGCACACTATCCATTTCTTTCAGTTTGTGTGATTTTGATTTAGCCGATATACCTGAAGACGAACTCCTCACTAAAAAGAATAAATTGCATGATATCCAAGTTATTCTTCGCCCCTACCGTGAAAAACAATAATCATTTAGTAGCTAACATAATATAACTATGAACACTAATTAAAATAGTAATTTTACTAAATAGCAATTTATTATTACTTATAAATGTTAATTATTAATATAAGATATGAGTTAAACTAGACTTAGTCGCCCAGTCAGTGGGATTTCTCGTAGAAGTGACTCAGATTCTAAATTTTTATAAACTAATACCTCTTTATTTGTAATATTATATTGAAATAGACTTTCTTAATAAAAGAACAATATTTATAATAGGGTGATGATCAACAAAGTAGGAAAAACGATACCTTCTAAAAAAATACTGATAAGTATGGACTAGTTGTCTTTGAAGATATACCTACAGATGTTTACACCCTTGAAGTAAAGGAAACAAATAACTTCAAAAGTATAAGAGAAGTAAAGTTTAATTAGAATCTAATAAAAAACTTATCAATATATGTTTAATTATTTAATAGACTATTAATGTATTTGATTTGATCAAAGAAAAGAAAGGATTAGATCTATAATTTGAATTGTAGCATTTTAATCTTACCTTTTTAACCATTTCTGCTTCCTATAAGTCGCTTAAGGATTAAAAAGTAGAATAATTAAAAAATGCTATCATTAAAATAAATTCCTATGACGAAAATGATTAAATTATCCAAGATTGTAATTTGAATTATGTTTCTTATTTTATTTTTATTAATTAACCTTACCATTATATAGCTATTGTAGAAGAAGCCTTTTAAGGACAATTTTAGATTTAATTAGAACCTGGTTAGTACTTGATAAAGATTGAGAAAGATGGTCATTAAACCATCGAATAGTAATACTGGGCACAACCAGGATAGTAAGAATTGGATTTCCCTCCAGTTACTAAATATATAGACGATGAACCTAAAAGAGAAATGGATAGTAAAACTAGATTTTAAAATAGACCTTCTAGCTCTGCTCGTAAAGGAATATTAAAATCAACTGAATCATAGCAATAAAAGTAGCAGTAAATAAATAATTTTTAAATTCATTTAATAATTAAATTTATTGAATAAATTTTAAAGGGTTAATGGTAAGCAATCTGATTCTCAGGGTAACAGTGAAGATGGCCAAGCAAATTAGAGCTCTTCACCTCAACATAGTAGTGTAAAAATATAAGAATAATAATAAAACAATCAACGAATTTAAACTGGAAGTGTTAATAACTAACCAGTCTCTGAGTCGCCTAAACAAGTGTAAAGATAACCTGCTAGACCTCTAAGCAGCAACCCTGCTAAAAAGAGTTCTCAAGAAAACTCTATAATTTCATAGGTATGTATAATGATATTTGAGAATATTTTTATAATTAAAATTTTATTAATTTCTAAGTAATAGGTCTCATCACCTGAAAAGTTCAATGATGACTGGCCATTTAATAAAATTGAAAAATTAAAATAAAATGATAAGGGTCTTTTAAAACCACCCAAAAAGAATAGTGAAATAAAACTAACTGGCTTTTGTAATTCTAATATAATCGAGTTTAATGTAATCACACCTGACAATAGCAATCTGTCAAGTAATGCAGATAATATTGTTATATAAAATGAAGTTAGCAATTCTAAAATTGGCTTATGGATTTAGGATTCTAAAAGTAAATACATTTTAATTTCTTAAATTTAAAAATGCAAATTAATTTATTTAATTAATTAATAGAATACTCTACTGGAGTATATAGAATCTATGCTAATATTTTAAATAATAAGCAATTCAATGGAAATAATTTAAAAGTCTATGCTTCTTCATCTACAAGCACTTCATTCTTATAAATTCCTTAAATTGAAAGTGCTGATGCAGGCTCAAAAATTTATTGGGATATTGGTATATTTGATGGTAATATTTTCATAATTTTTAAATTCTTTTTTAAGTATTATTAAATTATTTAATAGTAAAATTGTAAAAATTCTTTGAAATTAATAATTACACTACTCAACCCATTACAAGAGATTATTTGCTAGAATCATTCGAAGGATTACTTAACTACCTTAATGCCTCTAGAGGAGAGATTAAAAAGATTTTGGGTATTTATTTAAAGTTTAAAAGCAAAATAAAATAAATTTAATTAAATTAATAAAGGATTCGATAGCTAAGAAAAATAAGCGTTTGATGATGATGTTTATGTAAAGAAAGAAACCATATTAAAAAGCTTAGAAAATTATGAATTTGAAGGATCAGCTTAAATCAGTCATTTCCTTTAAAGTGCTTCTAACCACAAGGGTTTCTACTCATTCAAAAAATTAGAATAAAAACTAATCCACAAAGATCTCGAGTAGAACTGTTATAGATTCGTGGATTCATCTTCAAATGGTAAAAAGAAATATGAAGATGATGAAGACGAGGATGAAAAATACTAAGAAGATTATGATGATGTTTGAAAAAAATGTAAATTAATCAAAAGGAAAATGTCTAAAATTTCAAAATTATGAAAGTAGTTTATGGATTAGAATGTAAACTAATATCATTCTAAAAATTAAATTTAAATTAATCTACATATCTTTATTTATTTTTTGTTTACTTAATATTATCCAATACTTTATCATTTCTGAAAATCAATCAACCTACCCTTTTTTGATCAATTTTAATCTTATTAAATTCTTTTTTTTTATTTAAATAACATTTAATAATTATAGTGATAGTAGAAAATAGTTTTGAGGAAGAAATTAATTTATATTGTTAGTTTGTTCGCTTGTTATTTTTTTCAGAAAAAATCATTCAGTAAATTTCTTGAATCAACAAAAAAGATTTACAAAATCTTTTTATGAATTTAAACAAAGTGAATAATAAAATAAAAGGAAACTAATATTTCTATTTAGCAATTTTAAAATTTGTAATGAAAAGATAGATATCTATCTTTTTAAAATAAAAACTTTTATAACAAGAAAAGATCCAAAATCAATCAATGTTTATCAACCAATATTCTTGAAAGGGGCAAAATATTAAATTCAAACTGACACCTCTGGTTGATTTGAGGAAGGAGAAGGCGGAATGTAATTAAATATGAATTGGTGTAAAAAATGATATAAATAAAACTTTAGTATATTTAAAAAATAAATAATAATAAATAAATTAATAACAACATAACAAAAGAAAAATCATTAAGGATCTTAAAAGAAAAAAAAGCAAGATATTAACTAAATAATTTAAAAAGATATTTAGATAATAACATATTAAATAAAATGAAAAATATTAGTTTTGGCGAGTAGGGACTTCCTATAGGAGGAGGTAGTGGCTTGAATTAAGGTTACTCTTAAGGATAGTCAATTTAGAATTAAAGAGGAGGCTAATATACTAATTTTGAACAATATAATTAATAACACAAGAGCTAATAGTATCTTCAATAACAATAGTCAGTGCAATAGCAACAGCAATAACTATAATAGCCATCATTTTAAGGATAGAACTAATAGCACTAAAGTCAATTAGCTAATTCTCAATCACAACAATTTTATTCTGTTTTATCTAATAGCTATTTGAGCTAATAATTCCCCGAAGATTAAGTTTAGTTTATGTAAGAATCTAAAGATAGTAGTTACTAATAGAGAACCAATTACAATCCTAATTTGAAGTTATCTCAATAGTAATAGCAATAGCAAATTTAGTAACAATAATAATAAGTAGAATAAGTACAAGAACTTCAAAATAACAGTGAAGAAAGGTTATAGCAATAGTAGTAAAAACGCTAAAATCTTCTTCTTTAACAACGTATTTAAGACTAATAGATATAAGGACAAGTTCATGAAGTTGAAGATGAAGAGGATGATGAAAACTATAATACTCGCACCAAAAATGATTAAGAGACTTAAGAAAATTAATAAGAGTAAGGAGAAGGAGTAGTATTGAGGAGAGAATACAATGATGGAGGAGACGAAGATGACTAAGAAGAAGAGGAAGAGGAAGAATTAGAAGGTGTTGAAGCAGAATAAGGTTAAGATGAAAATTAGGGATAAAGCGAAGGAAATGGTGATGAATAAGGCGAAGAGGAAGAAGAGGAAGAAGAAGAGGAATAGGAAGAGGTTTACTAATGTATTAAATGTGGTAATTTTGCCGAATAAGCATTAATGATGGAGTGTTAGCATCACCTTTGTTTGAATTGTGCTTCTTATTAGTATAGAATTATGCTTAAAAAATCATAAACAGATTAAAGCCAAGACTTAATTCAAAGTATAGATTGTGAGAATTGTGGTATTTCTACTCCTCTTCCTGAATAATCTATTAAAGTACTACTTTAAATAGATGTCTAAGAGCCTTAACCTTACAATAATGAATTCTAAGATTAACAACAAAGAGTTAATTACATAGCATAGTAATAATAGGGTAATATTCCCTAAGAGTAATTCTATCATTAATAGCAATAGATTTAATAATAATAATAATAGCATTTAATGTAATAATAAAACCAACCAGTGGGTAGATACTAATAATAGTAGTAATTTTAAAACAATGCTTTCTCTCAATAGACCAACAAGACTAATGAATAGAATTATTCTAATAGATAAAATACTTATTAGCATTAATAACTCCCTTCTTTCTCTAACAAATAAAACTTTAACAATTAGAGTATTCCTAGTCCTTAGTAGGGCATTCCTACTCATTTCTTGTAAGATAATTAGTTCCATGAAAATGTTAAAGCTAGCAAGTAAAAAAAATCTTCCGTAGAAGGATTAAACAAAGGTAGTTAAAATTAATCCTAAAATTAAAGTATGATTGATAAAAGTAATGATGAGTAAATCCTTTACTGTTTCACTTGTGAAAGCTCATGCTTCAGCTTAGATGATTACTTAAAGGGATTGCACAAAAATCATAATGTAAACAATGTTAGTAAAGCTTATGAAGATCTTTAAGAGGTAAATTTAAATTAAAAAATTATTATCTACATTAAGTTTATTATAATACTATTTGAAATTAATTTCAATTATTAATTTTTTAAATCATAAGCCCATCGATGACCTTAGATTTAAGATAAAAACTAGAGCAGATTTATTGATTTAAGACGATGCTAGACTAAATAAGAAAAAGAAAGAATTAGGTGATACTTTAGAGTAGTGCAAGAATTAGATTAAGAAGAGCATAGAAGAAGTAATCTTAGCTCTTTAATAGAAGTAGGAGGAGTTAATTTAAGCAGCAGAAGAGACTATAGAGGAAAAGCTTGATGAAATTGACAAGGGTATGAATAAAGTTCGTTAAAATTTACAAGTTTTGGGAGATTTTGATAAGAGTCTTGAAGAAGTATACTATAAAACTGAAAGAAGCCTCCCAAATGAAATAAGAGCATTCAACTACTATTCTGAAAACAAAACAAAGGTTCTTGAAACAATCTAACTCATGGATACCAATCTCTTCCACAATATCCGTGATAAAATTTAATATGAGTTTTAATTAGATACTAATTCTCTATACTCTCATATTGACTCAATTAAGAGAGTTAAAGTAGAGATTTTTCGTTTGAAAGGTCTTGAAACACCTGATCCCAACCGATTGGAAAATAAATTCTATGAAAAGTAATAATAAGATAAACCAAAAAAGTTATTAGAATAAATTATCTAACAACATGCTAGTGCTGCTGCTTAAGCTCGTATTCCCACAGCTGCTCATGATGAAGAATCTATTTCTTAACCCATTCAAATTTAAACATCTCAACAATAGCAGTTGATAAATTCTTAATCATTTATTCACCACAGTAACATCTTTGCTAGCCCTTCAAATAATAATCCCAACTATTACCTCACTAGCAATGTCAGTTAAAGTGTTGCTGATATTTTCAATACTCATAAACCTCAAAATACTTCTAATGCTAACAACTCTCATGCCAATTAACTCTCTCCTGGAAGATATATCAAAATTAAAGTTAACGGAACTGCTGAAACAGCTGCTTCTAAGAGATTCCATTCTCCCACTCACAATATCTTATCTAATAATTCAAGAAAGATTAAATTAAGTCCTTCTGGAAGAGACTTGAATCCTCAAAGGTCAGCTCAATTATCTAATTCAATTAATTTACATGGACCTTCTCCTTAATTCAAAACTTTTTCACTTACTTCTCAAAGTACAAAATAAGTGTTCAATAATATGTTGAACAGTCCTTCTACCATTGTTAAGAAATACACTCCTCAATATGAAAGATTAAATGTTTAATCAAAAGAATCGCTATACACCAAATAAAATTAATCAAGCAATAATGCAAACAATAGCAAAGTAAATATATTTGAATAATTAGAGAACTTCAAAAAGAATATTGAAGAGATTCGTAAGCAAGGATAGGCTGATGAAAATAATTTAAATCAAATAAATAATGGTTATACCTAGCCTACTCCTGAAGAATAGGCAAGTATTGCTGCTCAAAATAGAATTCGTCATTTATAAGAAAAGCTTTCAACCAAATTCTGTTGATTATAATTTCTGATCTGATGTTGAATTTCCTTAAATTAAATAAAATAGTTTTTGATACCTTAGATACTTAACAATTTGTATCAAACATTTAATTTAATTAAGAAGATTTATATAAAATATCGAAAGATAAACCTCTGCTTTTTATGAAGTTATATCCCTATAATAGCACTTAATTTTGATTTATTTTTGCCTCAACTTATTATTATATCTTTTAAATTTAAGAATAATTTTATTGATTATTTTGTTTGGATTTCATCTAATTCCCTATATATATTGTTGTAATTTATGATTAAATTTATTTTTATTAAATCTTTCTGGGTTATTAAATAAAATAGCAATTTTTAAAATTAAATTATTTATTATTTTGAAAGAACTAAAGCTAATTGATTGATAGATACTTGCATTAATTTTTGTTTTAAAATGTAATAGTTTAATATTTAAAACACAATAATGGTGAAGTTGAATAGTAGATCAATAAAATAGTTTTACTCAAGAGTATTAAAGATATTTTTTACACTTTATATTTAATAATATTCACAAAACAGAAATTACAAGAATATTTATAGTTTAGATTCTAAAAGAACAAATCAATGATCTCATAATTAAGTAATAAATAGAAGTTGATTAAACAATTTTTAATAAAAATCAATTAATTCTAAAAAAATAAATTAATACAAATTTTGATGAAAAATTTTATTTACGTACCTAAATCTTCTCTCTAGCCATAACCATAAGAGGAAGAATCCAGAAAATAAAATGATTATATTCGGAGGAAAATGGAAAGGGCACCTGCCGAATAAGCTCCTGATTAAGAGATTCCCTAAAAAATCCAGACCAAAAAAGATTACTTTTATGATTATTTAGTGAAGAATAAGAAGAGTTTATCTATTTAAAGGTGAGTAGAGTTTGTTTGAATACATGATTAAAATTATTTTATCTATTTTTTATGCAAATAATAAAGTTCTTTCGCACTTGAAGCCTGCTTGTTTACAATGAAGAAACATGAGCTTCCATTAAATCTTGAAATAAATTTTGAAAAAATTATCACTACCTAAAGCTAGATTGATAATAAAAAATTTGAGAAAGAAATGTAGAAGATTTGCTTTCCTCTAACTGAGTACTTATATTTAGTCAAATATTCAACTAAAAATGGGTTAGAAACTGTCAATTACAAATAGAATAAAAAGACAGCTAAGTTTGAATAGTGTATTGAGTAAAATCCACTAGCAAAGAATCTTTATGAACAGCTGCGTCTATTTTTAGACAAATTTCCATCTTAGACTAAAGAATTTAGTATTAAATTTGAGTAAGAAATCTATCTATCTATCTACTTTCAATATAACCTTAATTTTTTTAATTTAAGTAAAACAGGATATTGCTAAAAATTTTTAACATTTTACAAGAAACCAGCTTTTATGTAATTTAAGATTTTATAATATTAATATTCATAATAAAATTATGGATTTATTATTAGTAAATTAGAATAATTAAGCTGCTTGGAGAGGATCCATTTAGATTTCTCAATCATGGAAAAATAAGAATTAGATGCAGAAATTAACTACTTTAAAATTTTGAGCACTATTAAAACTCTTAAAAAATTAAAAATAGTAATAAGATAAAACCAAATTTTTAATAGTACTTTGAACTAGTATTTTAATAATTAAACAACCACTATTTTAATTGAAATAAGATTTTTACCTATGTTTGAAATTAATTATAAAATTTTTGATTTTTTGAAAGATTTTCCTACAATAAAGCTATATATAAATTGGTAATTCTATTATTCACTAAAGTTAAGTTAAATGGTTTAATTTATTGATAATAATATACAATAAAAAGGAAAGAAGTAAACCCAAGTATATTTGATATAGGTACTTTATCAAACTTTACTAAGGTTTTTGGTAAAAATATCAAAACCTTATATCTAATGAAGAGCACATTCAAGTAAATTTTAAAGATAGTTATCTCAAATAATAATAATAATAATTAAATAGATTTGATCTGGACATCTACAAGCTTTAGAAAATCTAAGAAATTATCAATAATGTTAAAAGATCTGTATCTTCTTTAAAGATAGATAATGGGTAACTTTTAACTTATTTTAATTAATAATTGATCAAGCTATTATCTTTAATACAGATTCATCAATTATCATAACTCAGACGAAGAGAGAAAATAACTAGTGAGGGATATACTAAATGATTTATGCTAAAATTATAAACAAAAATTATAATTAGGAATTGAGTAATATTAAATAAGTTCTTCCAAATTGTTCTTTTAAAATTTTTAAATTAATATTTAGTGCAAATTATTATAATTAAATCTCCTCTCAATTCGAATCTGCTTTTTTTGAAAGCTTTTCTATTATTTTAGAGTAAATTAGAAAAAAATAAAACTATTTAATAAGTAATTCATTATTTAATGTAAAAATTTTATAGTGAAGGTGAGTAAAATGCCTAATTAACTTCATTAGAGCACTTAAGTGAGATAGCTAACACTTAAAAAATAAAAATAAACCTAATGTAAATCTGATTCATGAAATATAAATATTAATTATTTATTATAATATTCTAGGTTTAATCTTCCTAAAAAGCATAAAATTTATTTTGAGAGGCTTATTAATTCTTTAGAAAAATTCGATAGAAGATTTTCAATTTAATTAAATTTGAAGTAAATTAATTAAATGAAAATCGTATAATTAATATTTATTTAATTTTTCATAAAAAGCTCTTAAATAATAGGACTAAATTGTCCTTAGGATATTAAAAATTTTTATGCTTTGAAATTAATGAGAAGTCTATTTAACTTTGGCTCATTTTAAATATTTTATAGGGCGTAAATATTTTGTTGACAGTTTTTTATACTATAATCAAAATTAACTAAAATAGAAACTTATTAAATGATGAAGCCTTGAAGATTATGAAAGAAAGCCAATTCGAGATGATTTTAACATTAAATATTTTAGCACTTTAGAAAATTGGTATCTAAACGATGTATAACTTTAGAAGACACAACCTGCTCTTTTTATGGGATGATTGATTGATTGATAAATACTCTTTTCAACTTTAATAAAATTACATTTGCCTAACAAAAATATCAAATTGCAAATTTTTGTATTATTATTTTTTCCATTTGCAATGAGAATTTTTTGAAGGCAGAGTTGTTAATTTTAACTAAAATAAATAAATTTAGGATAGGATTTCTTTTAATTTTAATTTTATCTTTTAATCTTATATCCTAAATATAATTTATGTTTTTGTTGAATTTATATTTAGAATAAACAATTAAATGACTTAAGTTTTTATATAATTGATTGCTATCTTAATAAAGAAGTCACAAAAATGATTATTTTAAATTTTGAAAATGATTAAAATAATAAAATATTAGTAAAATAAAATAAATTTGATTAATATATTATTAAATATGATTTAATTTCAAAACAGTACAAAATAATTTACAAATTTAGTTAGTTTCAAATTTATTAAAATTAATCACAAATATTATCTATGCATTGAGACTAGTATCTATTCTTACTTAAAATAAGATGAAACTGGCCATTAGCTCTTTCACATTTAGATAAGGTTTTATTTAAAGGTACGTTTGAACTATAAAATGGATTACCATTATTATAAAGAATACCCTATTTGAGCTCTTAGAAGATGCCATTCTGATCAACATTATTTACTCTATTTTTAAGAATGATATTATATAGTTTCTATTCTATTACTTCAGCTTCATTTTTAGCAAAAGCAATTTCATTATTTCTATCTTCTGTAATCTTCTAATTATTGATATCTTCAAGAGTTTTATTGAAATAATATATATTCTTGATTACTTCTTATTTAATATCCTATGGTACTATTAATAAAATACGAATTATACTAAGAATGGTTTATTTATTAAATCTACTTAAATAAAAATAATCTAAATTTCAAATTATTTACATCCTATTTTTCTTGAGAGTACGATATTATTACTGCTCTGAATTTATTTAGTAGATGTTGGTACTAATGGGATTGATTTTCTCTTATTTTCTAGATTTGTCATATAATTAATGACAAAATTTATATTTACTGGATTAAATTCATTTCTTAATTCCCCAGTGAGTTCATCAAAAGCAATAGCACGCATATATTCATTAAATCCGTATAATTTTTAAATTTTCTTACCACTTATTGCCTTGTTTCTATTAAGTTATACAAATTACTATAGATTATTACAAAGATTTTACACAATCGATTCATAATTTAAAAATCCTGTATCAATATTCTTTGCATCTTAAAGTAACTTCTTCCTTTTTATTTATTATTCTCTGGTTTTTTAGTATTTTTTATCCATAAAATTCTTTAGTATATTCATATTCTGTATCTTCTTTGCAAAAGTTTAGAGCTTTGGAATAAACTTCTTCTTAGAAATATTTTCAGAGAGTTCATTATTTAGTTCATTATAAAACGTTTTTAGATTTTCTTTTTGCTTCTGCTAATGAGGATCCTTGAATAATCTTTTTATGGAAGTATCATTTTAAAAATCTTTATTTAAATGAGATAAATAAAAATGAAGTTTTTCTTTAATTTGCTTTTTCTCATTGTCATCAGTTGAATATGTGCTTAATTTTTAGGTAGATCTATAAAAATCAGAAGATTTTCTTACTGTAGTATCACCCTTTTTAACACTTTGACGATCTGTACAATTTTATTATTCTGAAAAATATTCTTATTGAAGTTGAAAATTCTATTCACTACATTTATCTTCTTCTGTTTTTTCGTCTTAAACAACAAAATCTTAAGTGATTTAAGAATTATTTTATTTTTTTGTTTTTGAACTTTTGGTCTATTAACTATTGAGATTATTTAGACTGAAAGTACTTTGAGGATTTGTGAGCATAGGTGAATTCAACTTACTTTATTCATTATCTTAATAGTTTTAATTATTTGAAAACGTTTTGAAATTAAAATGAGGCTAGTTTTATCTAAATGTTTATAGAAATCTATCACTTTATTATCGGTTACTCTAATTAAAATCTGAATGCATCGTTAGTCTAAACTTTCCTTCTTTTTCTAAATGCACTGATAATTAAGTATTTTTTCCATAAAATAAATTTTAGGGCAATACTTCTTCATTTGCTGATGGGGATAGTGGAGATTTACTAAATGATAAACATCTTCTCTCTACTTTAACAGGATTCTAATCTAATGGAATTTTTAGAATTTATTTTAAATAATTAGTCTATTAGAGGTTTTCTTTATCATTCTATTTCTATTTTAAAGAAATAATTGTAAATATTTCTAAAAATGGAAAAGTAATTATATTTTGATGAAAAATTTCAAAGTAGAAGTATGTTGATTTCAGTTGCTACTAATACCTGTAGAGTAATATTTTTAGTTGAAAGAGAAGAGAGTGAAGGGAGTAATGTAGCACTTTTAAGGTTAAAATTTGGTGATGTTAATCTATTCTATAGAATTCTCTTGGAAATTTCGAATGATGATGAATAGTTGTTATTGGTATTGTCTTCGGTTAACTACATTTTAGAATATATTTTACTATGATAATTAATAGATAAATAATTAAAAAAAAGTTCTAATAAATGTTAGATTATGATTTCTATTAAATAAATAAATAACTAACTCTTCGTCATATGAATAATCAAGTGATGATATAATTTATATCTAATCTATTCCAATCCTACAATTTAGTAATTTTATTTTATTTCTTAAAGGATAAGATATATAATATTTTCATTCATTAATTTTTTCTTTAAATAACTTTCTAAAGACATAATGCTAATTTAATTAATTAATTACTTACTTCATTTTACATTTTATATTTTTTACTTTAATTTAATACTCTACATTAAAATAGATTAAAATCTACCTAATGCCTATTTAAAAATAAATAAGAGAACTTTGAATTATTACAATTCTAAACTTTTGATGCAATATCTATAATAAAATGGAGGAATCTTTTTAAATAACTAAATTAATCTATCTATAATGTTCAAATTTTCTGTTAAATATAAACCCTAAATGTTTAATAAGAGGGAGTGAAATTATTTAATGAGGATTAGTTATAGCCAAATACCTATAAATTTATTATTAAAATTTAGTTTATTTCTTCTTTTATGAATCTTTGTTAAATTCTAGTTCTAGATTTTAAGATAAAGCAATTCGAAATTAATGACAATTTAATTTTTTTCTATTATATTTATAAAAATGAATCAACCATGCTGTTTATTTTAAATGGATTCAAGGTAAATAATTCAATAAAACGATGGCATTTATTAAAATGAGGTAAATAACTGATTTGTAGAAAAGAAAAAGAAAAATGTGGGGGATATTTTCTTTTATAAGAAAGGTTAAAAAGAAATTTTATTTTGATCGGGTATACAATTATTTAGGAGGATAGGTATTTAAGACAAAATTGAATAAATTTGTTGATAAAATTATACCACAAATTTTAATCAAGTGTCTTCTATTTCTACTTAAAATTAATTTACTCTAGATGTAAATACTTATTCTTTTTTAAAAAATTTTATTAGTAGGAGTGTTGATTTAGGTATGTGTTACATTATATAGATTTTAATATACCTTTATTATTATTTTTATTTTTTTTTACCTTTGTTGAAAGGTTAAATTTATAAGATAATAGTTTACTTTCTTGTAATCTACTTACTAGAATCAATTGGGAAAGAATATACTTATGTAAAGTGTGTTTCAAATAAAAAAACCTTTATGTAGATAAATCTGTATAGGAAAGATGGAATCTGAAGTGATAAAAAATAGGAGATAATTATTTCAACTATTTTTATTTGATTTGAAATTGCTCTAGTGTGCAATCAAATACACCAATAAATTAACTGGATTTACTGAAACATACCACTTCAAGGAAAGATAAAAGTATATTTAAACAAATAAAAAAATATATTCAACACTCTCAAATAATCTCTTCATTTAAAAACTATTAGGAATATTGATTATGACGAATGACTTTTTACTTTAGAATGTTTGGTATAAATGCATAAATTAAGATTAATTGGTCATATTATCAATGATGCAATAGAAGAAATCAAATAAAATGATGAAAGAAAGCATTTCGTATTCAGAGGGAAAATAAAGTAATCAGCAAGATCTCTACTCAATTTCTATTAATTTAATTTTCTTTTTGTTAAAAAATGAATGATTTCTTTAAACCTTTATTTTTTTATTTGCAAATTTATCTAATCAAGTTAAAATCAATGCAATTCAGTATGTTAAAGTGTACTTTGTATAATGTTTAATGATCCAATTGCATTATATGACTAAATTTTTTAATTAAAAACAACTGAGGAGGGAGGGAGAGAGAGAGAAAGAAAGAAAGAGATTGAGAGAGAGAAAGAGAAACACAACAAAAGTAATTAAAAATCAAAATCAAACAAAACTTAAGTGTAGTTACATAGTCTTTGGATTGTTTTCTTGATTGATTAATTAATAGAATCATATAATGAGAAAAGAAAGAAAGTGACCAATTAATTGATTATTTATTTAATTGATTAATTAATAATAAGAAGAAAAAGAAGGATATCATAAAAGGTCTAACAAATACAATATATTTTTATATTAGGAGCATTCATTGTTCATTGAAAACAAAGAAAAAGGAGAAGAAAAATAAGAAGAAACAAGTAAGCACGCAGAATTAGTTGAATTAGAAAAAGACACAGAATTTCAACTCCACCTCCACTAAAGGAAACAAAAGCATAACCCTTTAATTTTTCTAGATAAAACCTATGAATGAAGAGCGATTACCTTCATGTACAAATTTGAAAGAAGGAAATCAAAGCAGTGATTCGTAGTAGGAATCATCATCATAAAAGGGATTAGTAAGCGGCGGACCTCCTGCAGGCGAGAAAAAGGAGGAAGTGCAGTAATCCTAATAAACTGGGGAGAAGACTTTCTATCTCCATAAACTCAAAAAGAAGATCAATTTGAACATTTCAATCCCTGTCTAATAAAACAACTAGGACTATGCAAACCTGTAAGCTTCTTTATTTTATTCAAGTTATCATTTTATTAAAAGATAGAGATAATTTTTTCAAAGGGTTTCTTTCCTTTAATATCAAAAAATAATCTCTCTTCTTAAAGCAATCTCTCTTTTAGATTTGATTGATTACGCTTTTATCATATAAATTATGGATGCTCATATTATTTCATTTATTAATCTAGAACCAATGGCACACTCTTCAATGGAAATGTAGTTCTCGATAAGGAGGGAGTCAAGGGTTTAGGTAATACTCTTCATTTTTTATTATATCAGTATTATAAATTACTACTCTACTCTGACTAACATAAGAACTAGCTTAATAAAAAAATTTTTTTTTCTTTTTCTTACTTACTCTTCCCTTCTTCTAGCATAGGTCTCTTTGGTTGAGAGTAAAGCACAAAAAATACTTTTGAATATATTCAGACATTTTTTATCTGACTAAATAAAAAATCATCAATTAATAAATTACTTGAAAGAACCAGAAGAATGAAATGTCAATTCTTACCAATAGATCTACATTTATCTTTTTGATCAGGAAATATTTGATGATATTCTATTTTAATCCACTTCATCTTTTGAGACAATCAATAATGATCAAATTTAATTGCGTTGTTAGTAAAATATATTTCAATAATATCTATAATAGAGCATCAATAATTGCAAAATAAAGAAAGTAGCGACAAGAACACTTCAAAATAAAACGGAGAGTAAAAAAATATTTAGGATACATCTTAATAAGGAAGTTAGGCAGGTTAATTTTAACTTGATAATAATGGATAAATTAGCTCAAATTAACAATAAGGAGCATAGCAAGGATCAAGGTTGAGTTCTGGAAATATAAACTTAATAAACAAATAAACAAAGCAAGTGATTACAAAAGCGAATCTATCACAAAACAACTTAGCTAATTCTAATGTAACATATAAAAATCCAGATGAATAGACTAAGGAAAACCCCACAGTTGTTTCAGTAGAGAATTAGTTTATTGAAATCAATGAAAACCGCATATAAATTTCAGAATTACGTAGAGTCAAAGTACTTGGACATGGTTCTTCTGGATTGGTTGAAAAGGCAATTCATGACCCTACTGGCATAGTTATTGGAATTAAGGTAATTAACAAAATTAAAGTATTATTTAGCTACTTAAGTTAATTTTACTGTAAAAAGAAAGAATAAAAACTAATCTTCTACTCATCATAAATAAAAATTACTCACTGATAATTCTTAGTTTATCAATTAAAATTGAGTGATTCTAGCACAATAATAGCTTATTTTTAAAATTACCCTATACCTGTTAAATTTAATGCTAAAATTCTATTAAATACTATCAATTAAATGCAACTGAGTTTAAAAAAGAATTTAGATTTGTAAATAGAATAGGCAGTTAAGCAGCTTATAGGAGTTTTACATCTTTTTCAATTGCATAATTTTATCTAATTTTGAGAGATTTAATATAAAAATATTGATTTAAGCAGCTTTATGAAGTGTTTATATCAATTAATCTGTTAGATTTAATAAAATTTTTTATGTGGTGATTATTAGCAAAAAGGAAAATTAAAGGAGGAATCCTATTTTGTTTTAATGTGCTTCATGATTAATATTAAAAATCCACTTTTTTACATAAAATAGAGTATTCCCTTATTGATGAACTCTTCTTTTAGAAAATAACTTGACTAGGAATTAAAAACGCTTATATCTTGTGAATCTGATAGCATAGTTAAGTGCTATGGTGCTTATATTTAAAAATGTATGATCAATATTACACTTGAGTATATGGATTTAGGAACAGTTCACGATCTCGTTAAGAAGGTAGGCCCTCTTCCTGAAACTATTGTTGCTATTATGGCAATTTAGGTAAGAATAAAAATAATAATAGAATAAATCATTGAATAAAAAATTAAAATTAACTTAATATTTATTACCTTCTTCTTCTACCAAATGTTATTTTTCATAAATTTAAAAAAAAATTTAGAAATTAAACAATATTGAAATTAATTTAAATTTACTTTATTTTAACTAATATTTCTTTATTCCAAAAGGTATTAAAAGGGCTAGATTATATTCACAACAAAGCTAAAGTCATCCATAGAGATATTAAACCCTCCAATCTATTGGTAAATAGCAAAGGATAGGTTAAAATAGCAGATTTTGGAGTATCGGCTAATTTAGAGAGTGCTGTAGAAGCAAAGAATTGGGTTGGTACAGTTACTTACATGTCACCAGAAAGATTTAGAGGTTAAGCTTATACAGCAAATACAGATATTTGGTCTCTTGGTTTAACAATTTGCGAATGTGCTCTTGGTACATATCCTTATTTTGATACAAATTAATACGAAAAGAAAGAAAACCTTTCATTTTGGGAGTTACTTGAATATTTTAATATGAAGCCAGCTCCTCGTCTTCCTGATAATTTCTCTGAAGAAATGAAGGATTTTGTTGCCAAATGTTTTAAAAAATCCCCAATAGATCGTCCAAATTCTATGGATTTATTAAATCATGATATGTTAAAAAAATTTTCTTAGTATGATTCCTCATACTTTGAAGAGTGGATTATAAAAAATAACCTCAAACCTGTAGAAGAAAAGCACGATCCTATTCCTCCAGTATAGAATACTCCATACTTTTCACATTAAAATCCTCCTCCTCTTTTGCAATAAATATCCAATTAATCTTTACAATCAAATTCTGAAAATAAAAAATAGGAAGAACTAAATATCAATTAGCCTTAAAATATTGTAGTAAACCAATAAGTTTCTATGCCATAGATTCAATAAACAAATATGCCATTCCAATCTTAAGGATACCCAATATAGGGAAGTATTTCATAATCAATTAACTAAAATCTGAGAAAGAATAGTCTACTCAGTTAAAATCAATTAATTTAATATTAGTAAGCAAATCAATTTTTGTAGCCATTTAACCAATAACAATAATAGCAACACTAGCAATAGTAACCATAATTTATCCAATAGCAGTAATAAAATTAATAACAACATTAGTAACAATAAATTTAATAGTAATAATAAATAACCCATCAATAACTACCACAACATTAACAGTAGATTTAACAACAATAATAATCTCAATTATTATAGCAATAGCAATAGCAACATTAGTAATTTCAGCAACAAACTCAATAATAATAACCCTAATTGTAATAATAATAATAATTATAATAACAATAATAATAATTATAATCATAACCATAATAATAATAATAGAATTAATAATAATAATCATAATAATAATAAAATTAATAATAATAATAGTAGTAGTAGTTGTAGTAGTAGCAGTAGTAGAATTAATAATAATAATTATAAGTTAATATTGTTCCTTCTTTACCATGTCATATAAAAAACAATAGTATCAATTAAAATTCTCCACAAATTCTTACTTTTAGACCTAATTAAGAATAAGATACTTAGGAAATTGGATAATTCATAGATGAAACTAATGAATTTTATGGACCAAATGATAATAAAAATAAAGGAGTAGTACATCAGAGGATATCAAGCTTATCAGATAAGTTTGTTCCTTCTTAAATTGCAAGCAGCAGAAAATCAAGTCAAGTAATTGGAAACAATTATTAAGAATTAATAGTAAATAAAAATGATCTTTAGGATTCTATAAACTCTCCGTTACCTATTGATCCTTAACAGATAGAGCAACAGCAATAATAATAGAAGACTAAATAATATCATATGAAGAATCCCTCTAATCTAAATATATAATAAATAAATTTAGATAATCAACAAAGAGTAAATTTGACTTAAAACACTCCTAGTTCTTAGCTAGTCTAAACTACCACACAAAATTAGAATTCTGTTTAAAAAGCTATAACAGTAAATCATTCTCATCACCACTCAGCTTCAATAAGTATTGGACAACAATAAAGAAACAATAACACTCCAAGAACTTCAGTTTAGTATACAAATACACAAATGTCTAATTTATTAGCTTCAGGGTAAGAACGTATGATCAACTCAGTGGGAATTGGTTAAATAATATCTCCTAAATCTCAATTAAGCTCCTAAAAAGTATCTCCTACCTATGCTTCTGAGTAATATTAAAATTTGATTTTATAGTAGTAATAATACAATAATGCTAGCACAAACTAAAATCCTAGTATTTATCTTTAGTAATAACATTTAATATAGCAGTAAGAATTTTAATTAAATCTATAAAAAATTGAATAAGTAACTGGAGGAGTTCCTTCAAGCACTCCAAAACTCATTACCCCAATTAATGCAGGTAGCAGCAGCTGTCAATAGTAGCTTTAAAACTAATAGCAATTAAATTAATAGTAACATTAATAAGATACTTAAGGATAAAATACTTAACATAGAGGATCTATTTAATAAGAGCAATAACTTCTTAATAACTAGAATTAAGATCCTAATAATTTATAATAGAATTAAACTTCATTGTAATCTATTAATTAACCTTCTTAATAATTTCAGTAATAATAAAATAAATTCTTTTCATCTTAAAGTTCTTAAATTAGAAAGTAATCATCTATTCAGTGTAATCTTCTCTAGCCATCAAATCAATTGATTTAATCTAAAGGAAGTACATTTACTTCATAACCATCATTAGATCATGAACCTCAGCAATAATAGTAACAGCAACAATTTTTTGCAAATTAAGTTTATCATGAAGACCAAGAAAATAATATTAATGATTTAGAAGGCAATACTGCAAATGGGTAAGTGTTAGAGAACCCATAGCAATAGTAATAACCAGTAATTGTATAGTAGAATAATAGTAATTTACCTCCTAAACCTGTTCAAAGTATTCCAAGAATAAACACACCAAATAATCAAATGGTGTAACCTTAAGTGCAAAAATAGAACTCTTTAGGATCATAATAAATGAATCAGTATGCTTATCACAATTAAATGGGATAAAAAATGATGGCAGTGTCAAATGTATAAATAGTAAATCAATAATACTTATAACAATAACAATAAATATAGTTTCAACTATAACAACAAATTATTACAAACTAATAGCACGGCTAATTCTAATAATAAGGTTCTTAACCTTTATATCAAACTAGTTAATTTGGAAATGGTATCTAGACAGAATAGCAATAATAGTTTTATATTTAAGGCTAGTAAAGCAGCAATCAATAAGCCTCATCATAATTTTAAAATACAGTTAATAGGATAAATTAACAATAAATAGCACTTCACTAATAATTACTGAATTAAAATATAACAATCCATTAATAGCAATTTTAAATCTAAAATCCATCAATAAAAAATATTTTCCAATCCGATGAAATTTAATCTGAAGTATAAAAAAGAATAGAGGAAGATCATTAAAAGTTAAAGTAATTTATTACTAATGATTTCTCATAAAAGTTTGTTGATAACTTGCTCCAAAGCTTACAAACCAAAGTGAAATAAAAAATATTGGATCAATTGCCAAGCATCATTGAAAAAGAATATTAAATCGAATTTGAATTATTAATGAATAATATTGCAAATTAGTTATTTCAATAACCCTAAGTTTAATAACAATAGCAATAACAACAATAATAATAGCAATTACAAATCCAAAATCTCCATATTTAATAGCACCAATAAGTTCAGAATCTTCCCTTCTAATTCCCAAATCACCATTAGTAAAATCAACCAGCTAATTTAGTTCATCCTTAGCCAATCCATCCTAATTAAAATCAAATGGTAATTATTTTTTTCTTTAATAAATTAAATTTATGTTAATAATAATTATTTTAAAATCTAACAATAGTAAGCAGCATAAAATAATATATCTTAAGCCAACGCATCACCTAATATTAATGGAGGAAATCATAATAACAATAATGTTGAATAAAATACATCACAAGTTTAGCTTTAAATAAATAATAATAATAATGGACCAATACGCATTGTTACTAATTTAGAAAAGAATACTGGAACATAAAACTCTACCCCACTTTCTTATAAATCAGGCTCTCCTAGATAAAACAGTAGCAGTCCATTAGGATTGAATTCAGTTAATATGTTAAATAAGCAGATTTCTAACTGGAAACAAAATGAAGGATAGAACTAATTGCCATCATAATTATAGCAATAATAATAATAATAATAATAATAATAGAATCTTACTAACCAAGATTAAAAGAATATTAACTTAGGAAGCTCTACAAATATTTAACAGTAACAAAATTAGTATAGTGTTAATAGTTTAGATGAATAAAATGCATAGTTGAAGTTATAACAAATATAAAATTAACAAAATCGATAAGGTTTAGGCTAAGGATCTCCTAACGAAGGGAGCTAAAATTAAGAAAACCTCTCTCAATAAGCTCTCACTCCAAATTAAGAAGTTTTTCATCGTGACCGTGCTAAATAATTCTCATAAGTTTAGCCTAATTAAAATTCCAACATTATTGTATAAAAGAATGGTAGTTAGACTACATCTCATCAATTGTAGTAAAAAGGGAATAGTTAACATTAATTAAGTTAATTCAATAAGAGCTCTACTCTTTCTGAAGATCCCAATAAAGCAACTGATTTTGAACTTAGCAAAGCAATTTAAAAGTAATTAGTAGAATAAAAATCTACTTTACACTAACCCTAATCTAATTAATAAAAATTGAGTGCTACATAAACATCTAAAGATAGTGATGGATAACAAGAATTTATTGATTGCTAAGAAATAAATGCATAAACATAAGCCACAATAGCTTAGTCAACTAACTCTTCTACACCACCACCATCTAATACAGGATAGTCAACTACTTCAGGATCAAACTAAAATAGTACTAATGTTTAAAACTAAAAACCTAGATTAACACATTAGAATAGCAATAGTATTGATAATTTAAATGGATTTAGCACCAATTAGTAAGCAAATCTCTTGATAGATGACATTTCTGATATTGAATTATCAATTTCTAATAACATTAACAACCCTACTAACGATGTTTCTCCTATTAATGATGACCAAATGTCTGGATCATAAAAATAAACTTTCACTTAACATCCTCAATAACAAGAACATAGCCAACAATAAAATCCTACTCCAAACGCAAATAGTGGTGGACAGTCATCTAACAATAATAGCAGTGCAAATCTAAATATGGTAGGATTGCCTAAGAAATTAGCAAGAGATAGTATAATGATCAATAATCCCTAATAACAAGCTGAAATAGCTCAAATTCTAACATAGCAAACTTAAGCTGCGGCTAATTCTACATAGGGTTCATAATAGACAATAAATTAAAAGATTATTCCTATCTCCCCTAATTTTACTGAAGAAGCAGAACCTGTAAAGAAAAAGTCTACATTTGTTGATGGTACAAAGGTAATAATAAACATGCAAGATCAAAACTAGGCTAAAAAGAAATGACTGTTAAATAAATTAATAAATCTTAGATACATTGTAAATTGAAGCAAGTAAGCAAGCAACCAACCAACAAATAATAATTTTAAATTGATTAAAATATATGATTGCTGAATTATAAAAATAAAGTTCTTTATATACAAATCACTTCTATAAACCTACTTTAAAATAATGGATGGATTTCCAACATCTTTTAATATAAACTCTTTAATACAAAATATAGCATAAGCTCTAAAATAAATTAAAATGTAAGGGTCCTTAATGCATCAATTTCTTTACATAAGTAGCATGCTAAATTATTACTCCCTCTCTTTTTCACTCTCTCTCCCTCCCTCCCTCTCACTCACTTTAAAATAAAAATAATCTTAATTGATAAAATTCATTTGAATATATAAAAAAGAAAATTTATTGTTAAAATGATACCTAACTAATAAAGAGCTAGTTGTTTAGTTTGTTAGTTAGATAGATAGATAGATAGTTAGATGGCCAGTCTACATTTATTTTTATTTTAATCTAAGATATTTTATATTTATATTAATAATAATATTCATCCAATTTAATTAACTTTAATAAAATAAATGTATCATTTCTTCATATTATTCCATACAATGTATTTAGCAAACTATCTTAATAAAAATTACTCATCCTATTCAATCCATTTAATCTCCTTTATTAGAATTTTAATTGTTAAAATCAAATATATTTATTAATAAATAATACACCAAATTTAAGCACTAATAACCAAAATGAAGATATTAACTATAAACAATTATCAGCCATAATTATTAAAGTAAAAAAAATTAGATTTATCTACTGTACTAAATTTTAATAATTGTTGAACTATGGTATTAATTCTTTTTTAATTAAAAATTCAAAATGGTGTTTGCGAATCAATATTGAGGGTAATTCATAGAGAGTATCTTATTGATTATAAAGAAATTAAAAAAAAGATATGAATTGAGAATTAAATTTCACATTAATTCAATGGCCAATAATAAAGAAAAGTTTTAAGATGAATTATATTTTTTTAGAGGATTAATGGCTATTAATATGAATTAATTCTAACCACTATTTGGAAAAGAGAAATTTAAATCAATGTAAGAAAATTAATAAAAATTAGTCTGTATGTAATCAATAATTTTTCTTAATATTTCTAATTACTTCTTTTTTAAATATTGATTTCTTTTTATGCATTTGTAAAAATACTTTTTTTTTAAAGCAAAAGAAAGTTATCATTATCACTGAACATAAAATTAGCAAAATGAGTTGTTTATACTTAATTAATTAATCATTTATTAATCTTTGAGGAAGTATATTGATTAATTAGTTGGTTAGATACTTGAACTAAAAATGATTGATTTAACAAAGAAATTAAATAGATCAATTATTTACTTCTTTTAGAATTTAAAGAAATATAAATGAAGATGTAATTATATTTGTTTTGTTAAATTATATTTCTTTAAAAGAATAAATTTTGTCTTAGTTTTACATATTATAAGAAAAACAGCTGGAACGATTATTTTTTTGTTTAATTTTTTATCTATGTAACCATTAAATTTCTAAAAAATATGTAAGCAGGTAGATATTTTTGCAAAACAATCCAAAAATTAAAATGAGTAAATATTAATGAAAAAGAATATGTGCAAAAATAAACTAATAATAAAGTTTAATATTGTTTTCTTGCAACATTACAGCAAATAGAATAATAAAAAATCTGTAAGAATGATTATATCTGATTCTTTTTTATTCAATTCTTACACTTATATTATATATAGGAAGTATACTATTAAATTAGTAGCTAATTATCATAATAACTCACTCTTGAAGTGTAAGAAAAAACACAACAATCTGAATAAATTTAGTTAGAATTAGCACCACCGCAAAAGAGAGTGTAGGCAGATAACAATTATATAGAACATAAAATTTTTCAAATGATTATTTCATTACTAGTTAAACTTTCTATTAGAAAAGTAATTAATAAAAGATAAATCAGCTTAGAAAAATTAGAAAAAAATATAAAGAAAATAAAGAGTGAGTTGAAAAGAGCAAGAGAGCTGTAAAAAACAATTATTAAATTTCTTAATTTCCTTTCTAAAATAAGTAATTTCAAGAAGTTAGGAAGTAGAAGAAATGCTTTCAGCATAAAATTCCAACAGATCATAGAGTGTTGGAACAGGTATAAGTTCAGCCAAATAAAAGAAGAATACTAATTAATTTATATAAACTACAGCAATAGGCTCACTTTCGGCTAATACCCATACCCATTAAAGTAGCAATAGCTTTATTTTTAATTCAGCATCTCCAATTTCAAAATATAGAAAAGATCAAATCAATATAAATGTCTCTGAATTTAATCCAAGTAATAATGAAATCCCTAAAGTAAATGATGAGTAAAAATATCTTTTGAGCCCTAATAAAGGATATTAAACACTTTCATAATAATCTACTTCTTCTAGGATACAGCGCCAAGAAAGTTACTAAAAAAGTAGAGGAAGATCAAGTGATTTTGATAGTAGTTAAGTAAACATTAATTAACTCTGTTCTGTGTTACACAATAGCACAATAAAGCAGCAAAGAATCAATGAAAATTCAAATGACTAAAAACACTCACATACAAAAGCAAGCATAAATCTAGAATATTATTTCAAAAATCCTAAATAACGCTCTGAAGATGCTTAAATAAATGGGAATCAAGCTTAACCAAATGAAAAAAGTAAAATGGTGAAAGATCAATTTTCTGCGACAACATCTAATCTTAAATATTAGAAATTTAATTTACTGAATTAAAATTCTAAATAGAAGTGTTGTATTGTACCTTCTTTTACTATAAATAAGCCAAAAGTTAACTCCGTTAGTATCCCTCATGGATTGTAACCTTAATAATTCTTAAACTTACCTCTAAAGTCTAAAAACTTAGAATAGAAAACCCCATTAAAATAGCCATCTTAGCAAACTTTTATTGAAAAAAATTCAGCCTTATCTCCCTTTTAATAAAGTGTAGCTGATCATGAGAAAAGATAATCAGAATTAAATGATTTTAAGAAGTATTTCTTTTTAAGTTCATTAGTTAAGAGCTCTAGAAATCCTAATAATAAAAATCGCAATAATAATTCAAATAATCCGTCATCTATCTTAAATAGCATGAATGATATTGATGAAAATTCCAAATTACCGTAGAGTTAAGATATACCCAATGATTTATTTTCAAAGCTCAAAGAAAAATAATCATTCTTAGAAATTCCTTAATTAGAAGGATAGTTATCATCCTTGAGTAAAAAATCTATTCCAAACTTTATCTAAGATAGTTCTGATGGAAAATCACCTAAAGTTGTTAATTTTAGCTTGAATACTATAGGAGGGGAAAGTAGAAGCTTAAGCAGATTGTAACTAAGGAAAGGATAGACATCATAAGAAAGTAGCATATCCTCTCCAAGTAATAATTAAGCAGCAAGCAGTAATAATAGAAGATAACTTTCATTAAAAGAAAGATTAGTAACAATAGCTGAATAAGATGTTAATAAAACAGATTTAGTAAAATCATTAGATCAATAATTAAAACTACCTTACTAAAATATACTTGATACTAATCAAAAATCTCCCTATTCTGGAGAAATTCTGCCACAATCTCTCCATCAAAATCTAACTCCTGTTATGAAAAGAAAAATGTATGGTACCATTAGGAGTGAATCATAGAGTATTCTTAATTAACATCAAATAGATTTATAAAATATAGCTAATGATTTCAGATAATCCTTCAAAGAGGATTTTAAATAAGGAAGTAAGGATGAGTTAAAATCAAATAACAATTTTGGAGCTAAGTTCAAGAAAATAATAACTAAATCATAAATGGATTCTCTTCTTCCACTTACTCTATAGAGAGTAGTGGATAAGCCTTTTAAGAAAAACATAGAAATTTTAAAATATGGGATCAGTAAGTGTGACCCAGCAGGTCCAAAAATTGATATGACAGAATATGAAATATTTTAACTCTTCATTCGTATCATTGACCATTATGAAACTGCAATGAAAAATGGGAATGATGTTTTTAGAAAGATGCATTCAGCACAAAACGTTCTAATAGAGCGATTAAATACTAAAATTACAAGCATACTTGATGCAATAAAGACAATAGATACAATTAAAAAAGGAAGTTCTTAGGTAGGTAGAGTTATTCATAGGCTATTTAAAGGAATCACTCATTTGAGATTCATATTTTTTGAAGCTGAAGCCTTAACTCCCGAAAAAATTGTTATGGCATAGTTATAAACCAAACAAGATTTAATACCTCCTCTACTAAATAATCTATCTAGTAAATAACTATCTGAGAGAGTACTCCACACCAACTTTAGGAAATATTTTACTCCTTAAGATTTTGATATTTTGATAGAGTATATTGTTTTACCTGATCTAGATGCACTAGTCTCTAGATTAGAAAACTATGTGAATACATTCAATAGCAATAGAATGGATGAAATGGCTGCAACAGTGGAAGCTACTGTTAGTGATATGTTTAAGAAGTAAACTGAATATATTTACAGAAAAAAGAATCCCTAACGTATTCGCGAAGTTTTCTCTCACTAAACTCCTACATTCTCAAGCAATGGCTATAATTTTGCTAATACCTTCTATAAGAAGATAAATTAATTCGAAAGTAAAACTAACACAAAAGTATAAAAATCAGAATCTTAATTTTAATTAAATGGATAAATGGATAACTTAGTAGGTGATTTAACTAAAATTATTAAAAAATATTAATTTGCTTCTCCTTTCTCGCAAGAAATAAATCCTGAACTAAAATAACAGCTTGTAAAAATGTATAATACGACTTCTTAGGATATTTGAAAGGAATATTCTTTACAAAATTTACTGAGGTTTACTTATTTTATATATTTGATTAAGATGGTATCTCTTGGCTGGCTGGCTGACTGATTGACAGAATGTCAAACTAACTAATTTTAGTTAAAAAATATATAAATTCTTAAAAATCATAAAAATACTATATCAATTCTATTTTCTTCTCTTTAATCTTATACTTGCAATCATCATTAATCTAATTCGTTTCTTATATTCTTAAACTTAATTTAAAATATTTATAATATTTCAAATCTATTCAACTTTAGGCTAGTTTTTTGTTCAAAATTCTTATAATTTCATTACAAACGGATAATATTTTTAAAATTCTATTAAAAAAGTACAAATATTTTGAAATAATCTATCTAATTTTGTTTTATGAGTAGATTTCTCTGAATTAAGAGTCAAATTAGAATTATTCAACTATAAAAGTTTTTTATTTTTATTTTAGAAGATTGGAAGAGGATTAAATTAGTTTGCATAAGGATTTTATTTCTGAATTAGAGACGACAGAATCCAAACAAATTTGTGGTCTCAGAAAAATCAAATAACTAAAAAAAGTAGATTCAATTAAAATATTCTATTAGTGAAGAATAAGTTCATCATTACTGATTTTTACTTCACTCGAGACATTGATGATATTATTTGATCACTAACTCCCAAATTTATCGAAATTAATTTGACAAACTAAATTTTTAGTCTGATTTAATAAACAAACGAAGTAGAGTTATATAATAGTAGTATTTTTAACTAATCTACATTAGAAATATTAGTAGAATCTTTATAGAAGTGTTGTCCGATTAAATTAGTATCTGTTAAAGATAGAAATGCTTTAAGATTCTATTGAGAAATACAAAAAAGTTTCATTTTTTAAGAATCATCATTAAAAGGAAACTGAAAATCTTTATTATATGTCAAATGATACTGAACCTAAAAGTGAAAGGAGCATAAATAGGAAATCTATAAAAAGTATTACTTCTATAACTTCAAAAAGCAATAAGTTGAATTTATTTAGTAGAGAAAGAGACTAAGATAAAATAAATATTACTGAAACTAAACTTACTAATACAAATGACACATCTACTATTCTTGCTAATGCTAATGCATACCACAATCAATCATCATAAAATTTAGAAAAATTCAAAAAAAATAAAAAATTATTATTCTTTAGGAGTAGAGATAGGAGCAATCATAGTACCAATTCAGAAGCAAGAGGTGTAAGCTTTAGCGTAGGTGGTCATATTCAAACTGAAAATGATAAAGATAAAACAAATCCATTTATCACCAACCAATCTCTCACTCCAAGAAATAAGTAGAATTTAGATCATTCGCTAATTGGCAATACGAAGAAACAATCCTTTATTCTTGATAAAATGGAATACAATTAATATACAGATATGAATTCTAAGGTAATCCAATAGACTCCTATTAATTCTACTGCTTAAATCAAGAATAAGTTTATTTTAAGTGGTTTAAAATTAAATCTTCCTAAATCACATATAACTACTGTACTAAACTAAATAAACGAAAATTAAGCTGTTTTAAATAACCCACAAGTCTAACCAATTATTTCAAATACAAATGAGCATAAAACGTAAGAAATTTAGCTACTTCCTCAAAAAGATTCTATTATTGAAGATTTTGGCTAATTATCTTTACCCAAATAAACTTCCTTATAAAAAATGATAACTAGAATCTACCATTAACCTCCACAAGCAATAAAAGAAACAAGAAAATCTATTGAATCTCCATAACTCAAACCAGGTGATATTACGCCTTAATCACCTTCTAAAAGCCCTTTAACAAAAAAACTAGATATTATAAGCAAAAAATTCAAGGAAAGCCCTAGGAAAGATTCTTTATATTTTAATGAATAACCTAATAATAATGATAAAATATTAATTAGTAACTTCTTAGATTCTCAAGATAAAAGATAACATTAGATGAAAAAAACTCTTACTTTAAGTAAAAGATAGGAATCACAAAATAGCATTCAAAATCACCATTAATTATCAGTTCATTCTTTTAAGGCGGATACCAGTTATATCAATGGTTCTCTATCTGCAAGAGATGGTAGCAATTCACCTCTAAAAGTACCTTAAATAAATAATTTACTTTAATATTCTAAGTATCATGGGAATCGAAGTAATCAACAAACTCCATTACTCCGAGAAAGACACTTTAACCCAAACATTTAAAGGTAGTTAAAATTAAATAAACCTTAAAATTTATAAGAAGGAAGCTAAACAGCTTCTCATGTTTTGATTCGAACTGAAGATGGAGAATCAAAATCATCATTAAATGGTCAATAAAATAGAGTATTCTCAAAAACACCAGCAGAAAGATTGTATAGAAATGTTACATCAATTAATGTTATAGAACCTAGCGTAGAAACTTAAAAATCCATTTAATTAATTAATAGTAGAACTTCTAATATATTTTCTAATTACGTAGCTTTAACTTTTAAAAATAACTTATTAGAATTAAGAAAGCGTACTTAACTGTCAATGATTCAAAGGCTGAGCTTTGAAAGCAGATAAGCATTGAAGAGATTAGTGATTTATATCAATGATATGTAATAAGAATATGGAAATATTAAAAAAGTCAGCCAAGTCATTTACTAACTAATCTATCATATACCTTATATAGTGAATATGCTTTTCTAAAAGGAAAAGATTCTATTAAGAGAGAGGATTGATTTAACTTATATTTCATTATTTTTAACCAATAGATCCAATATGAATCTATAAGAGAATAAAGGAGTACCATACGAGTAATTGTTAGACAACAAAATACAAATAGATATAGTTTTTCTAAATGAGAAATTGTCTGAATACATAAAAAAAAAATTCTAAGATAGATTCTAGTTAATCAGTTAGAGCATAATTCAAGAACATGATAAAGTCTATAATCTTGAAAAGGAAATCGAAGAGAAGATAGCTAAAACTCAAAGACTCCCACCTAATCCAAATAAAAAACTATTAAAATAGAAACACAATTATTCTAATTTCGAGAATTATATGTTCCATGCCAAAAATAAAAATCAGAATACATTTGCATAAACTTTCTACAAAGAAACAAAAAGATTAGGAGATTTTAATTGTGTGGATTTATAAAATGTACAAATAAGTCATGAGCTAGATAATCTGTATAATAAAGTGCAAATCGAGACCTTAAATAAATAAGATAATGATCCTTTTGAGATATTTGATAAGTAAAAAAAGATTGAATTGGAGGATAATAGTTGAAATTTAAAAATTAATTCCCAACTATATTTATTACCTATAATAGAAAAAGTTAAGAGGAGGTTGCAAGTTTAAATTAATAAATAAATAAATAATAAATTTATTTTTATATTTCTTGATTAACAAATAAACAAGAATTGTAAAAATACTATTGAAAATAAAAAAGAGATTATTTAGAAATGTTCTAAAGATCTACGATATCTAATTTTAGATAATTATTTTTATAAATATTAATTTATTTAATCTTTTTAGTAATTTATTTAAATTCCTGTTACATTTGCATTATATCATAATTCTATTTCTACTTTGATAACTCACTTCAATTTTTTAAAACTTTAGATAATTTCTTTAATGTAAAATTAATTAAAGAGTCCTTAATTACAATCCTAATTATTTCAATTAAAATTGAACTAAAAGATCTCTACTAATCATAAAACAAAGTAGGACCTGATAATTAATTAATTGAATGAAGTAATTCAATTTTAACCATTCAGTAGTTGATAAGACATCATTCGCAGAAAGCCTGAAATTTCTTTGCAAATAATTAATATAAAAAACTATAATTCACAACTAGAATAAAAAATAATTAATTTCTAATTAAAACAAAAGTTTGGTAAAATAACCATTCAATAATTAACCAATTCATTAGCAAAAATGCTTGTGAGATAGTTCAGCCAATTTAAAAATTAACTATCAAGTCCTAATTAAACTGATAGACCCAACACTCAAGATGATTTAAACTCTCTCTACCGCACACAATCGACTAATTTATCATAGCCTTAATAAATGAATGTAGAAATATTTCCAAGTTAATCTTAAATAGCTAATACAAAAAAAATAGGATTATTCGAAATGATTAATGGATCAAAGAAGAATTCTATTAAATCAAATTTATCTACTGGAAACAACCTCTCATCATAAGGCTTTAGAGCTAGTTAAACAACTTATTACACTGACAGAAATGCAATAGATGATATTCCTACCCATCATTTAAAGAATAATTCATCAATAAATAATCTATCTTCCTTAAAGAGAGTTAAAACAGAGAGGATATCTTCATTGCAGAATAGAGTTAAAGCTAATAAAAATTTGAAGTTTCAGCATATGAAAATACATGAACAAATACCCATAAAGAGAAAAATTCCTAAATAACCTTCAATAACCTCAATTGTTTCTCCTTTATAGTAGAATTAAGTCTTATCTCCTCTTATTCATCAAAAAAACAAATCACTAACTGATAGAAACCCATCTCTAAATACATGCTAAAGCTAGTAAAAGGGATCATCTCAGCAATTAGTTTATACTGTTCCATCATAAACAAATTAGTAAAGCTTGGTAAGCATTTCTTCTCCATAGCCAAAACCCCATTTAAAAATGGCTATGTAACATGTCTTGAGTTTAAGTAAATAGAATTCAAATGCTTCTTCAAATCCTAGCCCATCTAAAATGACGTCTCCTCCTATGATTTAAAGAATTATTAGTGAATTATAAACCAAAAAAACTCCTTTTACTACTATCTGTAAATAAATTTACACAAACATGTAGTATGTCTAAAGAAAAATTAAGAGTAAAGTTTAACTCTTCAATCATTTCAGTAAGGTTCTTTCCAATAAGTCTCATTACTTGCAAAATATTTTCTTAATCCCAGAAATTTAAGAAGTTGTTTAAGATCCTGCTATTATTGACAAAGCACTAGTATAAATAATTAATAGTGCTGAATTTCGATCTTCTACTCATGCCTAAAGAGGATTAATAAAAAGTCTAATACTTGAACTTAGTATTTTTAATAAGGAAATTTTTGAAGTCTACCTAGCACAATCTAAACAAGAAATTGTTAATATAAGAGAAAAGATTTAGTATGAAAGAGAAGAAGTAGATTTATTATCAGTTAAATTAACTGCAAAACACTATCCTAACTTTTAAAAGAAAGCAACTCTCTTCAATATCCTATCACACCATAATATGCCTGTAACTTATAATAAGGAAAAGTACGATCTAATGGAAGAGAAATTAGGAAAATTCAATTTCATATCTTAAGAAAATAGATTTGTGTGCTCCGAAATAGAAAAAGTGATTTGTAATCTGAAAGAAATAAACTACAACAATAATAATCCTTATAGAAATACTTTTTGGTGATTCTTCAATAGATAGATAGATAGATAATTCGCTTATATTATAAATATTTTATATTTTTTGCTTACTATCCTTACTTCACTCATTCAAATGGTAGAGAATAATAAAATTTATTTCCTATCTCTATTAATTCTCTCTACCAAATTCGCTTTCTTTCATTTTATTCTAAGATAGATTTAATTTTAAATTAACTTTGTAAAATGAGTAGATTAATTTTCCCAATTTCATGTATTTTTCTATCTATATGTAGTAATTATTTATCTACATTTCAGTTTAATAAATTAAATCTTGTTATCAATTTTTCTTAAAAATTTATTAAAAAAATTTATTTATCAAACTAAGTCTAAAGTTATTAAGTTGTGATAGTTTCAGAAAAGCAACATTAACTTTATCAAGGGCAATTAGAGAAATCGATTTAAAATTAAAAAAAAAATTATATTATGAAGCTAATTTTTTCAATTTATATTTCTCTTGATCAATTTACTTCGTTCAAATAAAGAAAAGGATATAAATGATATTCTAGAAGTAGATGAGTATCATTTAATCCCAAAATTTTTAAATTTCCAGTAGATTTTTACTTGAACAGATTGAAAAATGAATCACCATAATTTATTTATTTATTAAACTTAATTTAATTTTATTAAAATTCTTTTAATTTAATATTACTTTTATCTTTATATTTATTATTCAAAATTACCATAGTTTATTTTACTTTTTTAATAAATTCAAAAATTAAAAAACAATAGAAAAAAATTGATCTATAAGTAAAATTCTTTAATCATTCATTATGAATACCATAATGACTAGAATCAATTAATAAAGTTTGCCTTCTAACAATCTATTTGAAACTTTTCTTTAATCTTCATAAATTGTATTAAAATCTTACATTTAATTAGATAATAATTGTAAATATGCTTAATAGAAATCAAATAAATTTAATGAAAATAAGGAAAGCTCGAATGAAATAATAATCTTTACTTACAATATCTATGTGTACTAATCATTTTTCCTCTAGTTTTTAAGAAATAAAAATATTATAAATACTAATAACTAAAAATTGTATTTGTATTTTAGTGTGAAATTTAACCTGAGGTTAGATTCCATCTTACATGAAAAGCTATAAAATGCAGTTTTTATTTGCTTGTAAGTAAGCATATTTCTTGTCCTATAAGTTTGTTTTAAAATTTGAATTTAAAGAAAATCTGCAGGAAAAAATAACATAGAAATGAAAATTAAAAGATAGGTAAAAAATATGTCCTTTGATATTGAAGAAAATAAAAATTATGAATAAAGAAAGTATAAAGAAAATGAATGATTAGGAAAGAAAGAGAGTTGTTTAATTTTTAGAAACAGCTATTATCTATCTATCTATTAATTAATTATAATTTTTGTGTAGGAAAGTGATTGTTTAAAAAATCAAAAAAGGTTTGGTTGAGAATAAACAAATGTGAGATATAAAGTATATTTCAATCTTTATAAAATTAATTGATAGATAGATAGATAGCAAATCATTATCAATAGTAATTAGAGCTAAGTAGTATTATTAAACATAAAAAAGGGAAAATAAATCATTTAGATTCAAGCAAATTTATAAATAAACAAAAGGTATTTGCCTTGATAAATTGAAAGAAAAAACATAATAATTTTATAATTAAAAATTAAACAGATTTAAGGTCTTTAAATACTTTATAGTTTATCAATCATAGAAAGAGTCCTTAAAGATTAAAAGGTAAATAGATAAATACACTTGTATATAGGCTAATCATAAAAATATAGAGGGAGAGTATCGCTAACATAAATCCATGTTTGGAAGTTATTTTACAAACCACAAAGTATTGAGTTCCAATAGTAATGGAAGTCTCTTTGTCTCTAGAAGGTAAAGCAATTCAAAGACTGAATCAAATACAAAGGAGGAGTCTTCTCGCTTCTATAATGATTAAAAGTAGAGAAATACTTCGCGCAAAAACTCTTCTGAAGTACGCACGAGCTATAGTAGCTTAACTATTAGCTAATAGACCTAGCCATAGCCAATTTAAAGTTCCTAGCACAGTACAATAAACAATTAACATAATGAAGAAAGACCAGATCTACTTCGCAATTCTTTTTACAATTAAAAATCACACTCTAATAGTGCCAAGCAAATAAATGATAATGGTTATTAATGTAAGTGCTTATTTTTTCATTTTACTTGGTTAAATTAAATCATTTCATATTATAGGTTTCTTATATTTAAAAAAAAGAATACTATAATAAATTTAATAATATAAATCCTAAATTTACATAATTTAAAAATTCTTTTTAAAATATCCTTTATATCCTTTAAAAAACTAGCCTCAAGCATTAACGGTGGTGGTTCTATGTTCTTTTAAAAACCTAATTTTGAATCAAAGATTCTCTAAAAGAAAATGAATGAAGGTAACATTTTCAATAAATAAATTCAAAAATGATGAAAAAAACAACAAAATGAATGGTTCTCTTATTCAAATAATTCTTTCATAAAGCTTTTTTCATAGCGAGAAAATCAATTATAAATTTTACTTTTTGAATATTATAAATTCAAACATAGGACAACTACTAAGTATGCAAAATCAAAAGACATTCACAGTAGGAAATTATAATACTGGGACTACAAGTTAGCTTAATATAAGCAAATTTAAAATAATGCTAGAATAAAGCAACTCATTGAGAACTAGTTCCAATCATTAGCAGTTTTTTAAAAATGATACCGATAGATATAATACTGAGAATAAAGAAACAATTGAATCATTTTCAGGAAATGGAACTGAACAATATGTAGGGGAAAAAGAAAATAATAAGTATTTCTTCTCACAATTTACAAAGAAGAATAGAAATACCTAAGAATACATTTAATAGAATATAAATTAAACCCCAAATCATCAAGGAAATGAAGTAGAAGAGTGCACCCTTTAAGTTTTAGTAAAAAGTCCTACTAAAAACGTAGGTACTCAGCAAACTACAACTTGCTCTTAAAACAATATAGATTCTGCAAATATGTTAGAACCACAACAAAAAGGTTCTTCATTAGTTGTTTCTCAAAAATCTAAGAATTTACAGGAATTGCTTAAATATGAAACAGGTATAATAATAATAGAATATTTAAAAGGAAGTTTGTAAAATCAAAATGCAAAACAAACATTATCATTATGTCATGCAGTTTATTTATCTCGTTAAAAATAAAAAAATAAATCATTTACTATTGAATATTAATGTTGATAAAATGACAGTAATGAAGGGAAAAAGTGATGAAGAAATGGATGAATATGATAATGTTAAGCAATTAATCATCAATTAAATTTTGAAGAGAATATGGTAGATAGATAGATTGATTGATATCTGATTTCAATCCTTGATATTCCAAATAGATAATAAAAATTTAAATTACTCATTAGTTAAAAACTAATTAATTTCTTCCATTCAAAAAAACCTCAATTCAATCAAATATTATTAAAAATTACTTATCTAAGATTTGAATATATTATTTCTCTACTGACTTTATCAAACCATTCAATTAATCTATAAAATTTTCCCGCGATTCTATCTATCTATCTATCTATCTATTCTCTTCTATTTATTTTTCTTAGCTAATAGCCTTATATAAAATAACTAAATTCAGTTAACTATAAGAGTTTCCTAATTACTATAACATTCTATTGCATTTTATTTTTAACAAATAGTTATTATTAAATTTTTAGTTTAAACATATTAATCTTATTATTATAATATTAGAAAAAGATGCTAATAAATCTATAGGTTCTGGTGAACTTGGATGTGCAGCCTAAAAACACATGAGTTCTTAGTAATTGAATGATTTTTTTAATTCTAAAAAATCGCTTTCTCCAAGAAAAGTAGTTAAAGAAACAACTTAAATATAATCACCCCAATATAGACATTAGAATAGTGAAAGAAAGCCTATTATAAATTCTCCAGATATTAAAAGCAGTAAATCTTTTGAAAATGTTTTCAACAACAATTCAGCAATTCAAAAGTTTACTAATTTCCACTAAAATTTACAAGCACTTACTTCTAATACAAAACCAAAACAACAAGCTACCAACGCTAATGGTAGCTTACAAAGCTCATTTTAAGTTAAAAATGAATTAGCTTAAAGCACTAATATGGATGAAAAGCAATCTGCTCATTATTTTACAAAAGATTAAGATACTGTAATTAATTCTGCAAAGAAATAATCCACTCATTAAAATAATACCAATTTAGCTGGATCTATTGTGAATCTAAAAAAATCAAAAAAGAAAGCTGAGAATTAAGCATAAAATACTGTTCATTCTTCTTAAGATGTAAACAAAATTATTTTCTTTTTTACTTATTATATTTTAATAATCTGAATGATTATGATTTTAAAAATTAATATTAATAGTGAATTTATAAAATCTAATTCTTTTTCATATAATAATTAAATATTATAGTCCGAATTATCTCTTTTACGTATGGAGAATTATAATTTAAAGAATTAAAATTAATTACTTGCAATGAAGAATGAAACACTAGAAAAGGAGAAGAAGCATTATAAAAATAACTGCACAAAGAAATAATAAGAAGTAGATTTGTTGACTGAATAGCTTAATTAATTAAGAAATTAAATTGATTAAATGAAGATTTAAATAAAGCTATCTACCCATTCACAAGAAAGCACCTTAATCCAAAAACCTTTAGCACAAACTTTACTTTCTACCCACAATATGTCTTCATAAGAAACCCCAAGATAGCTGACAAATAGCACAAATAATAATAACAATAATGCTAATTTATCTACCTTACCTCATTTCTAACCATCTATTTAAAGTTTTACTTAGTAGTCTAACCTTGCTTCTTTCGTTATGCAATAAAATAACAATAACTATAATTAGCAGTTTAAATAATAACTATAATGCAACTAAAATACTATTAATATCCAATAACAGTAAAGTCAATAGTAGTTGATTTAATAACATTAATTATAACAGTAATAATAAAATCCACTTTAGGCTCAATACTTACAATAATAAGGTAAATAAGGATATTTATAATAGTAAAATCAGCAATATCATTAATAAATGCTTCAAAATGAATTCTTTAATTCAGTTAATACTTAATCTCCTTAAAAAAATTATTTGCATGGATAGAGCCATAAACACAATGGACTTTCTCCTATTGTTAATTCTGAGGAAAGAAGTGATTTTGTTTCTAATTCTATTTTAGAAGATATACCCACAACATAGTCTTAGATTAGAACAATTAATAATAGCTTAGTAATTCATCACTCTCATGCAAATGATGATTTTGAAATAATATAAAATGAGTATATTCCTTCTCATAATAGTTAGAGTAATAAGAATGATACCCACTATAATACACTTCAACACACTTAGAATTTGAAATTTTGAAAGCTTAAAGAGATAGTGAAAATATCAAATAAAACATTTTTGTCTAACTAACCATTTATGAACCAAACCATAATCAATAACCATTTTTTGTATATAATAATATTAATAATATAAATCCTAAATTTTCCGTTACCTATTTTCCAAATTAGTTCCTTTAAGCAAATAAATTCAATTTTACCTGCCTGTCTGCTAGCCTCTACCTACAAACTAGAATTTTCTATTACTCATAAAACTGTAAATAAATAGAAATGTAAAAAAATTGATTAAAGTTTAATATGGATTTGTTTGTCTCCATACGATAAGATAGATAGTTATGAAAGAAAGTGCAATTCTACTATTTAAATAATTTTTTCCAACACTGAAATTGTTTTTCCTAATTATATACATACATATAAATATATTAATTTGTATGAGAGGATGTTTTTCTATTTTCACATTTTTGTATACCAATTTTCTATTAAACCACTAATAACCTTTAAATCATTTTATATTTCATTTTAATAAATCTCAAACTAATATTTTTCCAATTGATAAATGTGTAGTGCAACATTACAATCTATGATTAGATCTATAAAAAAATTAGCTTCACTTAAACAAATTAAAGTTATTTTAAATTGTGATTTATTCTATGATATTATTAAATGAATTATTAAGGCTTTGATAAATTATAGAAATCTTTCTAGAAATATTATGCCAATTTAATAATTACAGATAATTAAATTCAGAAAGGATAGAAAGATTTATACTATATTTTTGCAATACTTTTCAAAATACATACCACTTTTTAACATTTATTTACAATAACTAAATAAAATTTCATTATTCTTGTTTCAAAGCAGGATTTAATCTTGGAAGAGTTAAACCTACTTTATTTGCAATATTTTCGATCCAATCGCCGTCATCTCTTTTAATGCCAACACGATAAGTATGTAAATATTCCTCTTACTTTATGACAGTTTTTAAGTATAATTCGTATTCATGTAAGAACTATTCATTTAATTTTTCAAAATTATAAGGCTTAACAGTTTCAAAATCTTCTACATATAACTAGTTAGAAGCTTTAGGGAGTGTTTAAGTTAAGATTTAGTAGAATTTCTAAACAGTTTAAACTTGCTTGCTCATTGATATATTATATTTTTGCTTTATTTTGATTTGTCTTTGTTTCTTTTACCTTAACAATATTAATATTTTTTTGTATCTTTTTAATAATATATAAATCATTTATTGATTGATTGATTGATCGATCTTATCCAAATTTCTTCAATCAAATTAATTCGATTTTGATGAACAATTATCAAATTTTATAAAAATTAAATTATCAAATATTACTTTATTAAAACAAACATTAAAAATTCAAAGTATAAGCAAGAAAATACTCATTTTTATTATAGAATTTAAAAATGCAGGGACTTAAGAATGTAGAAACAGAAATCATTTTAGATTAAGAAAATAAAAAGACTTTAAAATTGAGTGAATTATTAATCTTCCCTCACGGATTAGATGGTTTACACATTTGGGAGGCAGGAATTATACTTGCAAGATACATAGTTTTTAACCCTCATTTATTTGACAATAAAAGTATCTTAGAATTAGGTACAGGTGTAGGTATTGGTGGTTTAGCTGCTTTAAAATACACTCAAAGCTTAAGATGTGATATGACTGATTATAATAATGAAGTATTAGCAAATGTAAAAAAAAATACTGAAAAGAATAGCATCAGTAAGTAAAGATATGATGTCTTCTACTTAGACTGGTTTTAATACAACAAATTTGGCAAGAAATATGATATTATAATTGGATCAGATATTATCTATTCTGGTGCACCTCTTAAAGAACTTTATCTTCTTATTAGTAAGTCCCTCAATCAAGGTGGAAAAGCCTATATTATAATACCTTCATAAAGATTCAAAGGAGAAGTATTTCTTCAATATGTAGAAGAATACAAGGAGTTTTCAATGGAAAAAATCCCTCTTGATGATGCTGCCTACTCCCTTACTCCTCTCAAAGATAGTGTTTAAGGATTTAAAACATATCCTGGTATGAAAGAACTCTAATTTTGGGTTTATATTTTTACTAAATTATGAAAAATATGATATATAATTTTATATTATCTGTGGTTGGTTATTTTTTTAACTCCTTTCTATTATAAAAATTCAAACTTTTCTACTTATTCCTTGTAGGATTTTCACTTTTGTTTCTGATAAATACTAATTTAATTATAATTTATAATTTAATTAATTTATTATGCAATTAATTAAAAAAAAGTTGGGGTTGGGGTTGGGGTTGGGGTTGGGGTTGGGGTTGGGGTTGGGGTTGGGGTTGGGGTTGGGG
>JH651336.1:0-46274 GCA_000260095.1 Tetrahymena borealis
CCCCAACCCCAACCCCAACCCCAACCCCAACCCCAACCCCAACCCCAACCCCAACCCCAATTTTACATTTATTCAATATATTTAAAATAATTTCATAACTTTATTAATATATTAATAGAATAAAAATGCATTTATTATAAATGAAAAATAAAAAATTAGGTATTTTCTGTAACAAAAAATTTGGTAAGTTTCTGCTTAAATAATAAGAAGTAACGAATAAATAATTAATAAATAAAAAGAAAAAAAAAATAAAAATACCAACCAATCCAATTATAAAAAGGTATTAATCCCATTGGTATGTTAATACAACTACTACATTAAAAAACGCACTCTAATTTCTTAATCTTTAGAATTATTTATTTACATCAGAAAGAAGATAACAAAGTTTAGGTAATCAATATATCTTATTAATAATTAAAAATAGTGAATTTAGGAAGCAAACTCCTTTTTAGTATTCAATAAATAGTATAAAATGGCAAGCGAATAAATAGTTTAAAGATAGATATCTGTAAATTTAAGCGAAAGTAATTAGTCTTCAGATAATCCTATAGATAGAAGCAACAGTACCTTTATGGGATAAATAACATTTGGGTCAAAAGACTCTAAAGGTTTTGAATAGAGATTGAAAGAATAGAAACTTTAGTAGGATATTAAACAACATATTTATAGAGAACCTAAGTGGAATAATTCATTTTTTCTCGAAAATCCTGGTACAGCAATTTTTGCTATTATTTGTATAGTTGCCTATGTCTATATCCTTCTACGTACCAACTTATTAAGTATAATATTTATAGATAAACATTATTTTTATTATTATTTCTACCATCATGACATCATGATGTTCAAAAAAAGAAAATTTAGCATTACAAAACAGGAATTTTTAGTAGTTTACTTAAATTATTTAATAAATTGCATTAAAACCACTTATTTAAAATAATTATATAAGTAGAAGATATTCAAATTAATTAAAATCATTTTCATTTTTAAGCAAAGAAACCTCTTAGATAAAAAGCTAACAACTTACTATTTTACCTATTAATATAAGCGGATCTTTAATATATTACAAATTTATAACTCAATGAAAGTAGATCTATCTAATTTTTAAAAAAATATACAGGATGAAATGATTTCAATAATAATAATAAGTGGAATAAAAGACTATGTAGTTAAAAATATTATTTGAACTTCATTCCTTAAATTAATAAAAAAATAATAATTAATTTATAAAAGTATAGTTAAACAATAAATTCTATTTTTAAATCAAATAAATAACAAACTAATCAATAAAATTGAATGAAATTGTTACAACCAAAGGATTAATATTTTTACTAATAAATCTAAAAGATACTTTGATTAAGAAGATAGGATTTGGAGCATTAGCTATCTTGATTTACATTATAGACTGCAAAAATAATAGTGTAGGTTAGTACCTAGATAATTATATGACAGTTGATGAATTTAACAAATATATTGAGAAATTCAAAAAGATGGATGTGAAATTAAAGTATAAGGTCTCTGCTTTTCATAACGAAACAGTCACTACTAGAAATTCTAATGGTAATACATCGACTTCTACAAAAAAAATGGTTACTTATAATGAAGAGTTCTAGTTCCCTATTACTAAGATAGTAGATAAAACAGAAGATATCAACTAATTTTTCTCATAATCAAAATGCCTTAGATTGAATATTTTAGCAAATTATTCTTACGGAGATGCTAAATCTGAGGAGTATTTTACTGCTTTTAAAAAATATGCTGAAGTGAAGGCTAGTAAATCAGATTAAGAATATGAAGCTCAAGAAATCTTTGAGTGTGGTAATAATTATAAATAGTTTTTAATTTTTTAGAATTTTTCTAAAGAAGATAAATTAAATTTTGTTTTCATTTTAAACATAGAAATATGGATAAATTTATCTAATAATAATATCTATAATAATAGAATTCTAATTTAAGAAGAAATTCCTCGTTGTACCTAATGGTTTTAAGAAAGACGCTATGTTTAATAAGCTAGTATAATTTATTTATTGCATGGTTGGAATGAGTTTAATTTTTAGAATATTACTAAATAGAAGAGTACCTTTTATCTAATATTGTCTACATAAGGATATTTATGTAGATACTTCCAAAAAAATTGAATATTATATAGATAACAGAACTTCTACTTTCATTAATAAAGATCAAAAAATAAAAGAAGTTCAAAACTCCTCTGATATGAAAGAAAATTTAATTAAAAAATCATAAACTATGAAAGAATAAACTGAGAAGAAGAATGATTAGACTTCTAATTAGCCTATTAAGAAATAAAAAACTTCAAAAAAGTGAGTTTTTTTTATAATTATTTTCCTAATTGAAGAAATAATAAAAATTATGACTATTGTAATTTTTTACTACAAACATATCATTTTATATTTTCGTATTATCTATCTTATTATTTGCTTTTCAACAATTTTCTCAATTTTATTAAATTTATACATAATACTATACTGTAAATATTTACATACAAAATTTAAAATATTTTGTTTGATTAAAATAAAGTATATTTTATGTTATACAATAGTTTAAATTAACTCTATAAATAACATAATTATAATTATTGCTTATTAATTATCAAACTTTTTAGTATTTTTCATTTCAAATATAATCCTCCCAATTATCTATTTGTTGTTGTTGATTAAAATTTGAAGAAATTAAAGTAAATTTATTTTAATTTATTCTAAATTCATCAATATTTAAATTAAAAAATATAATTTAATATAAATAATAAAATATTTAAAATAAATGAAAATTTTGTTTAAAATTTTTACTTAAATTCTTTTAATCTTAAAATAATTCAAATTTTAACAAATTTAAATGATGATTATTAAAAAATAAGTAGAAATATTAATTTTTCTCTTTAAAATAAAAAAAAATAAAGAGGATGTTATATTTTAGAATTTATTTATTTATTAATTTATTTTAGAATAGAATATTTTCTTATAAAAGAACATTTTTATTTATTTCTTTAAAGTTGTTAAGTATCAATCAAGTGACTTGTTTATATATTATAAAAGGTAAGTAAGTAAGTGAAGTTTGAATTAAAACTATGAAATATATAAATAAAGGGGAAAATAACTCATAAATAAATGGTAGTAAGTGTAGGAAGTTTGATTTATCCTGAGAAAAATTTTATGAATAAATTAAGATTTTTAAAAAAAAAAGAAATTAAAAGGTAAATCTTTTAGTGGATGAATAGCAACCAAAGATTGATTGAAATAAATTTGATCAAATAAATATGGTAATATAATAGCACTATAATTTTATCCGATTTTTGATTACACTCGTATCTGATTTATTCTAAAAATAGCCTTCCTTCTTAATTAATATACTTTTTTATTATCAAAATCTTCTTTCATTCCATCTATTCCTATTATTTAATTAAATAATTATCAAATCCGCTCATTACTTTTTTATTAATTACATTTACACTTAAACCTAAAGAGTTTGGCCTCAATAGGAATATGACCTTAATAAGAATTAGTATTTAAACATTTATCTTCACTTGAATAATATATTGAATAGTATAGAAATATGGAGTATTAAAGTATATAATTATTGAATAGCTAAATTGAGTTTAAAAAAATAAATAATATTTTAATGTACATAAAGTTAACTTAATCTATTTTTTCTATAAAAATTAATAATCTATTTTTATTTATCCTCTAAATACTCATCTTATATATAGGTTGCTGTGATTAGTAAATTCATAATTAATTCTGATAAACAAGGGATTTGCTTACTTTTATTTAAGGATTTCATCTTTCTTTTCAATAAGTGACTAAAATTCACACCAAACACACAGAAACTGTATAATTACTTTAGAATTGATCACTCAATCAATAATAAAATTGAAAAACAAAAAATGTTATATTTATAGAAAAGTATAATTTTTAATAAAAAGAATTTGTTTAAAAGATCATATTCTGTAATTGTTTACAATTACATTAATTATATTGAAGTGTTAATAATGAGTATTATTTGTATAGATATGAGATAGATTATTTTTTTACTAAGCTATTTCAATTTAAGTTACTAATATATATTTTATCAAAATCAAGTTGAGTTACATTAATAATAATGACAAAATTCGCACAATAAACTTTTAATTAATTGATCATTCGTTTATTAGTGTTTTCGCAAATCAGATTATATTTTTTTGATATTAATCAGATCTAAATTGAATCTTTCAAAATTAAGTGGATATCAACTACCTCATAAGATTTTTAGATTAAAATTACCTCATAGACAAAGCTAATAAAATTCAAATTGTTTAAATTATTTGGCGATAAATAATAGAAACATTATTTATTGAAATGCTATAAATTTGTGGTATAAGCTAACGGCAAAAGTAAATTTTTCTTTGCTAGCTTAGAATCCACAGATTTTTATTTGCATTTGTTGAAGTTTTAATCTTATTTTAAACTGTTCTAGACCCAATTATTTTAACCTCCTGTAAGCAAGAGTTTGTAATTTGATAAATTTTATTTACTCTTCTTTAATTATTCATTCTGAATCATCACTTTCTCAGCTTAAATAATCAGTTTTGGGTATCTCAAAATAAAAAATAAATTAATAAATCAAATAAATATAAAAATAAATCTTTTTAATCAAGTAAATAAAAATGAGAACTCAACTCCTTATCGTATCTGCCATCTTATTATTGCTCACTGGTACTGGTCTCTATGTCTACCAAAGAGAACAAGCCAAGCAAGCTGAAAATGACCTAGAAGGTTACGTCGTCTCTTGTGGTAAGTGTGGATGGAATGCTGTCAAGATCTTCACTGCTTGTCCTGCTGCTATCGCTTAAGATGGTTTGAATCCTTGGGTTGATTACAAGTGTATCTCCAGTGTCATGAACAGTGGTCCCAACTGTAAATCTTGTGTTTGCGATTTATGTGATGCTTTCCACAAGAGAGTCAATGGCTGTTGATTTAAACTAGTTATTATTTATAAGGATATTAATACTTTTAAGAAATAAATTAGTGTATATTACTTACTATTCTTACTTCTAAATTGTTAGTAACAAACAAAGAAACAAAATACAATAGTTTTTAAACAATCTTTCATTTAAATTCTTTCATTTATATGATCTTTATGCTTTTAGTTATTCATAAAACTTTATTTAATTTTGGATTAAAACTAAACAAAAATTCATCAGTTTAGTATACATATATATATTGAATTGTGGAGATTTATTGTTCTCGATGAAAAACCAATTAAAAGTTTTTCCTCACTCAACTTAATTCTTTTACTAATCGATCCCCTGTCATATTTAGTATCCTTGAATATTAATTAAAAGTCAATATTTCAATAACTTCTTTTCTAAACCCCTCTTGTTGTAAAAGTAATAAAACCAATTATTATCCATCAATTCTAAATACATATTTAAAAAGAAATAATAACCCCTCTAGTGATTCGATATGAAATTCTATAGAATTAATTTCATTTTTGAAAATCCTTTCCATTGTTATTTTTGTTATGACAAAAAAATAATCTTTAAACATAAATAGATCTTTTAATAAAGAAAATTTAATGAATAACTAGCAAGTAAAAATCAGTAAAATTATATATGTATATTAAAACTTGTTAGATTAATTACAAAAGAAAATGTAAATCCTGAGTAATAAAAACTTATTAATATTAAAATAATTTTTGAAATTTTTGAAAAAAATATTAAATCCTTTAAAATTATTTTTTTTAATTTCAAAATGTTTTCCAAAAAAATGAAATAAATATAGAACCATAATTTAAATGTTGAATTATTATAGATATGTTGATAATTTGCGATTATTTAGATTCAAATTAAAGCTTTTACTAATTTTATTTTTTATTCATAACTTGGAGATTATTTAAGATTATAATTAAAAAATTATAATGATCTTTCATACTTTTTCATCATAAGATAAACATAAGCTATATTAACATATTTAAAACGTTTTTTTGGTTTAAGTCTATAAGCTATTTTTAAACTAATAATCGCAAACTAATATTTCTATTGCTTTTCATAAGCAATAGAGCTATTATAATAGACTTCTTCATCCTATGGATCTATTTCCATTACTTTTCTATAACAGTCTATTGCTTTTTTAAACATAGAATTCTTTCTATATAGTATACCCAAGTTAATGAAAGCATCTATCATCTTTGGATGAATTTGAATTGCTTTTTAAAAATAATCAGTAGCTTCTTCTATCATTTAAAGCTAGTTATAAATATTAGCTAAGTTATAGCAAGCTTAATCATTATTTGGATTCATTTTTAAGGACTCTAAATAACATTCTTTGGATTCTTAAATCTATGCTTTCAATTTCAATATCCTTCCTTTGTAAAAATAAAGTAAAGCATAATTTTAATTGATAGAAATACATTTATTAATGCAATTTAAAGATTCATCATAATTTTTTTATTAAAAATGATTGAAAGAATCAATCAATGCTGTCATATATATCTAGCATTATTCTTTAATATTTTATTAGTTAGAAGTAATGTTTTCATGTAATTCCTTTTCTTAACACTTTTCAGATCTAATTTTAGTTTAATCAGACTCCTTTTCTTATTTTACAATATTATTTAATTCATCTTTTAGTAAATAAATAATACTTTGCGTTGAAGGAAGTTTCTATTTAATGTCTTTGTTCTTTAAAATACTATAGATAATAGTATTTATATTAAGCCCAAGATTTTACAATGAATTAAACTCTACTTTATCTAAAACAAAGTTCAAAATACATTAATTTGAAGCTCCAGCTAAAGAGTATAAGCAAATTCCAATGGCCCATATATCAGAATCATCTTTTAATTTATATTTTTTAGAGAGTAATTTAATTAAACTACTTTGATAGTAGAATAATTCGTTGTTTTCATTAGAATATTTTAGTTATTTGGCAATTAAAAACTCATCTACTTCAATAGAATAGCCAACTTTATATAACTTTATAGAGTGATTTTAGTCAAAAAATATTGTTTTAACAGTTAATTCTGGTAAATTTAAGTTTCTTAAATGTAAATAGATAGCAGCTTCAAGTAATTGTATAGATAAATTGAGAAAGAGTGTTTTCTCTATCAGATTATTATTATTTTTATTATTTTCATTTATGAATTACTCAAGAGATTGATATAACCTCTCCATTTAAATAAAATAATAGTTCTCAATTTAGTAATCATCATAGTATTTAGCAATATTAGGGTGATCGCATTAAGAAATCCAAGCAGCTCTTTTCTTGGCTGATTATAGTTTTTATATACTGATTGAATCCTGATCATCATTATTATTATTTAGAGATAATATTTCAATAGTATACTCATTTATTTTATCTTTAGCACATATAAATGGATTATTTCCTTCACTTAAATAAATGGAAAGTATTTCAAGCTTTCTATTTTCTACCAATAATTGAGATATTTACTATAAAATATATGGGGTAAACATTTTTGATGAATTTAACGTATTACTATTATTATTATTATCCATATCTACTCTCTCTTTACTTATCTGATTTATTCTTCTTTTAAATCCTAAAAATAATAGATCTAGTTATAGTAATAAAAAAAATTTTTGATGAAATCAAATTTTTGTTAGATCTTGATAGCATCTACTCTAATTTATTTAACAGATAATATCTTTTTTATAAAATAACAAAATCAATATATTAATCAATTTTAAAATTTATAATTAGGGTGGTGGGATTAAATATTTAAAATATTTATCTTAATTAATTTCATTGGTTTATATTATTATCTAATCATATGTCCTTAATATGATAGAATTGAATCTCGATTTAATTGATTTGGCTGTAATTTATTTATATCAAAAATCAAAAAAATTATATAATGTATTAAAATATCTACTATTTCTATCAAAATTATATAAAAAAAGCTTTAATTATATTTAGAAGTTAAGAAGATAATTAATATAATAGTAAAGTAATAAAAATATTGTAATAAATAATAACATTCAATATATAAAGTGATGTATTAGTTGATATTAAATAAATATTTCCTTAATATGTATATAAAAATTTATATTAAATAATTTTAAAAAAGTTATTTTAATAATTCAAATTTGATTGATCAAAGTATGCTTAATGAGGTTAATCTGATTATTTTCATGCACCTAAATCTAATTTCAGATAATTATTAGGTATTTCTAGTCTAGCTTTAATAATTCAAATGAAAAATTAATTATTATGAATTTATAAATAAAAAATTACTTCAATCTTAGACTTAATATCTAGAGATTTATGAATCGTTTTAATATGCTGCAAAGAGTTTTATATTCATTGTTTTATATATCATTACCATAATACTAATTTCTAGTTGGGCTTTATTAATAAATATAGAGATAAGATTATTTTTGTATTTTAACTTGTTAAGAACCTTACTTAAAATCAATAATAAGAGTTTGCAATTTTTAACAGCCTAGAAGACTTTTACATGTAGAAATCTCATCTTAGTCATAAAATTAAATATCTCTATTATATTTTAAATCAAAAAATTGCTGCATAATAACTAAGAAAACAATATAATACTCAATTAAAATCTTTAATTTTTTCAGATTAGTGCACTTCTTCCCTATTTCTTATCCTAAATTTAATACTTAAATTCCACCAAATTTATTAAATCTATATAATTAAAAGAAACTTAATAATTAATATTGAAATTAAAAATATACCCTAAATCAAGAGTTAAAGTATCTAAATTTGTTAGACTTGCTATTAATTGTCCTATATGAAAAACTCCTAGATCCTTAAGTTTATTAAATCTGAATTTTATAAATGTGTTGATTTAAAAATTAATATTTTGAAAAAGAAAATATAACTTTAAACGTAATGATAAGATTTTTAAATATTTAAAGCTTGCTAATTGAGAAGTTATACTTTTTACACTATCATCATATATCCCACTAGAGCTATTTTTATGTAATCAAAAATATATATTTTAAGAAGAAAGAAGATATTATAAATCATACCTTAACTCTAATTTTAAAGAAGTAACATTCAAAAATTAATTTTAATCTAACAAGCTTTCATATTTAATTCTTGGAAGTGAAAGTTAATTATTGCAACTTCAATTTTAATAAACAAAATTAGTTAATATAGAAATAAAAGGTTCTAATGAAAAAAAATTTTAAAATGAAAAATGCAAATTTTACTTTTAGGTCAATTTTAAGGAAGATAAATTCAAGCAATCCTTTAATCCATTTAATAGTAAGGAAATGCTATTTGAAATTGTATTAAATCTATTTATTAAAATTCAATTTAAAAATGAAAGGTTTTATTAATCAATTATTTTCTAACTTACGATAAATTGATTGTTAATCTTATGAGATTCTTACATAATCCTAAAGATTAGCTCAAAATCTTATTTTCATTATCGCTAAGCATATTTTAGCTGTTTTTTAATTAATAAATTTAAGTAAATAATACATATGAATAAAAGAATAAAGAAATGGTAGGGTAATTATTCATAGTTTTTTTATTTAACTTTTTAATCAGAGTATTTTTTAGAGACAGCTATGAACACTCAAATTTTGGTTTATTACTTTAGTTAAAACATCTATATATTGCTAATCCAAATACTTACAATTATTGGAATTATTAACAATTAATAAAATAATAAATGATAAATTACGATAAATCTAGATTTAAAGAAGATAGATCTTTACAAAACGGGATAGCATTACATAAACTTACAGTTCCATATCCTCCAATAATATTATTTCTAATGTTGATATTAAATAATATGCTTTATATCAGCTTAAAGAATCATTTGAGTTAAATTTACTTTAAATTCAGAGTCAATTATTTTAAACTTTAGCATTGAATAATACCTTAACTCAATATCAACCCACCTACTCCACCAATTTTGCAATTTCTTTATAATAATATTGAAATAAAAAAGATAAAAAAATAAAATTAGATTACTCTAAGCTAAGATTTAATGAAATTAGACTTTAGCACTTAAATATACCTGAGCATAAAATTTATAGATTCTATAACTCTAATTCTTTTAAAACCCCTTAACTATATAATTATTAAATTTATTTAATTATTTTATATTTATCATCAAAATAAAGTACGTAAAAATAAAAGATAAAGATTTGAGCTACTTCGATTAAGATATTCCCTCAGCTATGTATTACAAAACTTAAGTCTTAAATTGCTAATCACTTTATTAGTTCATTTTTAATATTTTTAATATCTAAAATTGTTTACTATATTTTCAGGATTAGGGTTTATAGTTATGAATTCTAAGCTATTCTATTACTAAATTCTTTAAGTTCTTATAATTCATATAAATTTAGTTCAGATACAATCTTTTCTATTTTTCTTTTATTTAGAAATTAAATTAATAGTAAGCCAATTCATGTTTTTTAATAATTAATTACTCTTTATCTTCATTGGTATTATATTTCTTGATTTATTCACATCTGTTTTGTATTTTTGCAAAGATTAAAATTAAAAATAATTTTAAATTATAATAATAATTACTCATTTATTACTATTTTATATTTCATCTTAATAAAAAGTAAAATATATTAATGTTTAATTGATTGAATTAATGATACACTTTTTGCTTCTCCCTCATTAAATCTTTAGTAATGGAGCATTCCTCTATAGATTTCGTTTATCTTAATGTTTTACTCTCTGAATTGTAAATAAGGAAAAGTTTAAATTCAAAATTATAAGAAATAGAATAATTACTGATCTCCTATTGATAAACTCTACTCAAAGAATATTATTTATTAATATTTAATTTAATTGATTGTACTTCCGATGCATCATCATCCTAAGAACAGTTTTACCTATTAAATTAATTATCACGATAATATTAGAAAAGTAAAAATTTTAAAAGTAGAATAATTATTACAATTCCTTTTTTAATGAATTCATCACTAAAAAAAATATATTTTTTAATATTTATTTTAATTGATTAAAGTTCTAACTCTCTATCTTCTTTAATTATTTAATTCTAATAATATCGTTTTTATAGAATAAATATTTGTGAATTATTTATAATTACTTATTTTTATTTCCTTCAACTTAATTTTTGATACAATCTTTCAAACTCACTTTTTTATAAATACTTCTTCATTAATTAATAATTTTTAATTTATTGCTTATAATTAAAATAAATCCTGTAGTTATCATTATAAAATAAATGAAATAAAAGGATCTAAACTATTAATAGGTTTATAATAATTCAAATTAATTACTATTAGAGTTTTTATAGATTTTAGGTAATAAACAGTATAATAAGATTTAAATATTACTTTTATATTTTATACATTTTTTCAAAAGATAAAAAAATTCTTATTATTATTATTAAAAATAAATTTTAGTTTTTAATTAATTAATATCAAAAACATATTTCTTATGTATATTTAAAAAATAATATCTATATTAATAGTGATTTTGTTTCAATCAAAATAGCTTTATAGAGATTAATCTTAAAATTTTCATGAAATGAACCTTAATATTAGATTATATCTATAAATCACTTCTCCTAATTTAATAATTTAAAGGAATAATAAATTGATCATTATTTTAATAAGACAAAAATTAGAAGTATTCTTACATAAATCTTAGCTTTAATTTAACGAGCTTTCTACACTTTTAAAATATTTAGCCTATTATTTTCTAATTATTTAATGAATTGCCTGCTTAAATGTGATTAAGATTTTATGAGCTTTATAAAAAATATTTAAATATGATGATTAATTTAATTTATGAAGCTAATTAACTTACCAAAAATCTATGATAATGGTATGCAACTTTAGACAATTTGGTAGTTAAGTAAAAAGAGAAACTTCATCTTAATTTTTAAAAGAATTATCCCTTTATTTTTAAATATAATAAAGTTTATGTTTATTAGTAATAAAAATAATATACTAAATTAAGAGCTTTAATTTTTTTAGATTAGAGCACTTTCCTAAACCTTATCCTAATGCTAAAGCTCCATCTCCATTAATTGAATTAAATCTTATTTATAAAAAATGTAAATAATTTAAAAATGAGATCAAAAATATACCCTAAGTCTAAAGTTAAAGTTGTCAACTCAGTTAACTGCGCTACTAATTAGCCGATATAAATAGCAGCTTTAATCTCAAGATAGTTATACCTTAAATTTCAGTTTATCAATTTAAAAATTGATATTTTACAAATGAATAATTAACTTTAATCGCAATGATAAGGTTGTTAAATGTTTGAATCTCCCTATTTAAGAAACTATACTCTACACTTGCTGGTCTTTTATTTGATTAGAACTATTTTTATTGTATTTTATAATTAAGTTTTTAAGAATAGAAGATAATATTTTAATTTATAAATTGATACCTTAAATCTACTTTTAAAGAAGAAACATTTTAAAACAACTTTTATTCTATCAATTCCTCCTTAACAATAGTTTGTGAAATCTAAGCTTAATTGTTGCAGCTTAATATTTAAAAAATTAAATAAATTCGGAAATTTAGTAATAAAAATCTTACTATTGGATTAATTTAAAGAAAGATAAATTGAGACAATTCTTTAATCCATTTAATAATATGGAAATTTAATTCTAAATTGAGTTAAACCTTATTTAACATAATTTTTTAATTAAACTTCATTTTAAAAGTTAAATTTTTTAATACGATAAGTTGAGTTTTAATTCTATTAGATTTTTGCATTCACCTAAAGATTAACTCAAAGCAATATTTTCATTATCACTTATTTCATTATAGCTTAAATAATAAAAAAATAAAATTAGTTAATATTAAAATTATAAGTAAAGATTTGATGGGTTATTAAAATTTATATTTTCTAATTTAAAGGTTTTTTAATTTTGCTAATTCAAAAAGAATATATTATTTTAATGTAATCTGCTTTTATTACCCCTAGAAAATAATAAGAATTTAAAAGATTAATTAATTAAATGTTACTGTAAATCTAGATCTATTAAAGATAGCTTTTTGCATGATGTAAAAGCATTACATAAACTCACAGTTCCATATCCTCCAATAGAATTATTTCTAATGATAATTATTAAATAATAATATGTTTTCCTTTTATTGAAGGTTTCATTTAGGCTGAATTTACTTTAATTTCAGAGTCAAAGATTCTAGATTTTAACACTTAATAATTCCTTAGCTCAATATTAACCCCCCAACTCCTCCAATTTTACAATTTCTATTTATTTTATGAAAAAAATAAAATAAAAGAGTAAATAAATGATAAAATTAGTATACTCAAAGTTTAGATTTAATGTTACGAGGCATTAGCATTTATAAATATCAGAAGATATGATAGATAAATTTGATAATCCTAATTCTTAATTCCTTATTCTATTTACCATTAAAAGTTTTTTATTATTCATATTTTGTATTACTATTTATCTACATAAAACTAAGAGTCAAAGATTTGAGTTATTTTGATTAAGATATCCCTTCAGCTAAACATTATAAAGCTTCATCCATTAATTTCTGATCACTTTAATTTTTAATATTTTAAATTTTTATTATATGAAAATATTCTTACTATATAGTGAGGATTAGTGTCTATAGTTATGAATTCTAAGTTATTAGATGGCATAATTTCTAAATTTCTAACATCTTAAATTTAATTATTTTTCTTTCTATTTTCCTAATAAAATACAATTTGATTAATAATAATTAAAATATTATTCAGAATGATGACTTACTTTTAATCCTTAAAATCATCAAACATCTTCTTATTTTACTAGTTATTTTAGATATCTTAATTAATTAAACTCAAAAAGGTAGAAAATTCATTGGATAGTTACTATTCCTTTACCGATAAATCATTTTAATTTAAAAATATAATAGGTTAATTAATAATAAGTAATTTAATTAAATATATATACTTCTGATTCGATTGATACCTCTTATTCACTTAATTCGCTTACACTTTCAGATTGATTTTATAGTTATTTGCACAAATATTTCCTATTGACCTATTCGCTGATTTTTAATTTAAATATCTTATAATTCATAGTTTCTTGAAGTAGAATTATTACTTCTCATCTATCGAAAAATCTAACTTTTAAAATTATTATATATTAATATTTATTATAATTGATTATACTTCTGATTCTCTGTATTCACTCATTTTATATTTTTAATTGATTCTTTTTTATCAAACAGAGAATATATGTTCTTATTTATGTATAGGTGTAAACTGTTACAATAAATTAGATTCAGGAGTTGCTAAGAACTTAATACAATTAAAAAGATAAGATTTTCAATCAAATTAAGAATTCATTATTAATCACACACAATTTTATTGCTTCATTTATTTTATTAAAGTAAAATTTTATTTAAATTTAAAATATTCTTATTATTTCATAATAGTTTTTATTTTAACTGATTTAATTAAAATAAATTTATTTTTATTTATTTTATTACTTATTAATTATTATCTAATACTTTATTTATAAATATTTATTATTTTGCTTTTTAATTTTTGATTTTTTAATTTATAAAAATTATGTATTTTCTAATTAAAATTATACTTTTATTATTAGTGTAAATTTAAATATTTTAAGGGTAATGGAGAATTATCAATTTTATATACAAACAACATGATCATGTATAGAAATAGATAAATATTGAATTAATCGAAAAAACTCTTTTTTGGATGTTATGCCTTCTATGTTTGTTTACTTAATTTTGAGTCATTAATGAGTATAAAATTTTGATACATAAATGATAAATTTATTTGCTTTTAAAGATTAATTACACTAATTTTTGATAGGAAAGTACTAAAATAATAATAATAAAAATATTTTGTAGAATAATTATATATTTATTATTAGGGAATCTAATTACTTTGTTAAGATTTGAAAATAAATATTTTTACTTTGATTTTCATTTATTAATTTATTAAAATTCGAGATTCTGATAGAGTTTGTTCTATTTTAATTAAAGACATTAAGATTTATCTATCAGATTTTAATAGTAAAATTTAATTAACTTGATAACGCTAAATTAAAAACTTGCTTGAATCTATTAATTTGCGTTTAGGTTAATTTCCTAACTCTAAGCAATTCAAGTAAATAAGCACTCAATCCTTTATTAATATCTTCAATGAAAAATAAATTTAAAATAATTATTAAACAAAATAATAAAATAAAAGACAAAATAAAAATGGGAAAATAAAATAATAAATTAATTTAATGCTTGGCTTTTTGCTTATTAATTTCCATAAGCAATTGCTAAGATATAGTAACTTCTGCTAATACTTTTAGCACAAACTTTTCCTTGCTTAATTCTTAACTTTAAGATCTCCTTACCTAATCTCAGTAACTTAATAATGAAAAAAGCTCTGCATCTAATACAGTTGCCTTGAACACTATGATCCAAACTCTCTCTAATACTAATAAAAGTCTTGGTATCGGTGGTATAGTATTACATGGTGTTTCTTCTCTATGGAAAGCCTATTCTACCTAAAATCCTCAAACTTAAGCTGCTCTTAAAGCTTTATAGAAGTCTCTTAACGTCTTAGCTGGCTAGATAAACAATGTTAAATCTGAAATATTAAATTCGATTAAGGCTCTTGACTAAAACTCTGCTATGAGAAACATTGATGACTCTGTTGCACTTCTTAACAGCGTGCTTTCCGAATATTCTACTAAATCTGAAACTCTTAACCTTATACTTTATCAATAACTTTGCGGTGATTATTTGTAAATTTGTAATTCTGCCTTTGTTAATCTTGCTCAAGGTTTGTCTGACTACATTACAACTGTCAAGACTGCTTCTGGGTGGAGTAAAACTGATGTACTCACTAATTATATCATTCATTCTTCTCTCTTACTTTCTTCAATGACAGCTCTTTATGATATAAATTTATAATTAGCAATTGATTAACTTAAATTAGACTATTCAAACTTGTCTGATGTTTAAAAGTAAGCTTACTCCCAATCACAAATGCTTTATGATTCTTATATTAGAGCATACAATTTATTCATGGCAATGTATCCTTAACTTTATGATACATACTATGTGAATATCAGTGTTTCAAAGAATGACTATATTGATTTTATCAATTCTAATAATAACTATCTTGTAAATGGAATCTACAGAACAATCTCAGGAGATGGAATTGATGCAATCAAGCAAATCAAAGTAGGAGAAAAGGATCTTTCTTTATAAAATGTTTTAATTAAATCAATTACAAGTACTTTTGATAAAGATAATTCTTGGGCAGTTTGTCCTAACAACTCATTCTTGAGGGGAATTAGAGTTTCTGATGATTATAAATTACATAATATAGAAGAATTAGTCTGCAACACTTACAAAAACGTATACTATGATCAATGCGAAATTACATAAGTCTCGGGATTTTCCTCTACTAATTAATGGGCTAATTGTAATGATGGAAAATTCCTAGTTGGACTCTTTAGAAGTGATGGTGATAATATCAGCAAAATCAACCAAATATCTTGCTGTTCTGTTACTTCAACTCGTCCTTCTTATCTATCATATGTAGACTCATTATAATTTATTAAAACATAATACAATCCTAAAAAATCTAATAACGATATGACAAACAACACTAAATAACCTATTGCCTACTTTAATATTAAATAAGCATAACTATCTGGTGATCTTGAGTCTGGAATTACATCAGGATTTACAGTTGATTCTACTAAAGATGCTGATGTTCTCCACACTTTTGATGATGCCCTCAAAACAGGAACATGTCCTCAAGACTATTTCATGTATGGTATTTACAAAAATGATGGTAGCGATTTTAGTCTGATTGAAAAACTTAACTGTGTTAAATATAAAAACATGTATTGGGAATAATGTTTCTCTTAAGTTATTCCCTCTGATACTAACTATTGGAAATGTGATAATGACAAAGATTGTAAGACCAGCACTATTCCTAAATAAGCTCGTTGCTAAGATGGTAGCTTTTTAGTTGGCTTAAGAAGAAACAGTATTAACAATATGTATGGCCTTGACAGAATTGTTTGCTGCACAGCTTCATCAACTTCAGGCTTATATAAAAATTGATTAAAAAATTCTACTTCTTGTTTTTAAAATTTATAATATTCATTTAAGTACATAATTTCTATCATTTAAATAATCAAAGAATACTCATTTCCTTATCACATAATGTATATTTCCAACATTATTTATTTATCACTTAAATAGTCAAAGAATAAATATACCATTTTCATGCTATTAATATTATTTATTTGGTACATACTTCCTATCACTTAGATATAAAGAATACCTATTTCCTTATTATAAAATTCATATTACAAAATTTCTATTCTTAAAATATATATAATCCAATAATAGACTTTCTATCACTCAAAGTAGAGTTTTATTTGATGATTTTGAAATAAATCAAAAAGTTAATATATTTTCTCTTGTTTTATTTTCATTTTTTTCAAAAAAGGGATATTTAATTAAAGAAAATTTCCTTCAATATTTGTGTAATTAATTTATTCAAAAGAACTTGAGTAGTAAAATATAAGAATTCTATCGCAAAGTTAAATAGAAATTTAATATCTATTTATAATAAAGCCATATAAAAATATTTTATTTAATCTATTAATAGTCGATTTTTAGAGAAATTTTAGAAATGTCTTATTTTATTATTTGTAATTTTAAATTTTTAACATAATATGAAAAAATTAATTATTTTTGAATAAAATTTTCTAATTACACAAGGAAAAACATACTAACATATTAATGCATATTAAAATGGATATTTAGTAAATATAAAGAGTGTTTGCGCTAAAGTATTTACTGGTTGAAATAAGCAAGCATTATAAATAAAAAAATCTATTTGTTAGTAAAAAGATTACAGAATATTTCTACTATTTCTGTTAATCAACTTTAGAACGAGGGATTAAAATGATAACGCATAGTATTTATTTTTCAAATTCGATAATTAACTCATTTTACTAGAAGATTGAAATTGGTTTTGCTTAAAATTTAAATTTTGAATTTATTTTGTAGGATTTATTTTAATACTATTAAAGTATTCTATTTATTTATTTAAATATCAGGTACTGCTTAGTTGTGTAACCAATTTTTCTTTAAAATAGTTAAAATTGGTAAATAAAATTTATTTCTAAATATATAAATAATTTAATCATAAATCCCTTTGTCATTAATTTTTATAAATATAAATCTAGTTTATTTAAAATAACACATAAGAATTGTAAATAAATTGAAGTTAATAATTTGCTTGAAAGCTAATATTTTTGAATGAATACACATTAACTACTTTTAACTTTGATTTTTTGTTAATTCAGGTTATTAGCAAAAATGCGTTTTTATATTAAATTATATATTAACTCCTTCTACAGATAAATAAATTACTCCATTCAAGAATTGAATAAAAATATTAATAGTTCGATTCTTTTTTTTGCTCTAATTTAATTAAAATTTGATTTTCTTTTTTTAAGTTCATTAATATAAATCCTCATAAGTTCATAACGCATTCAATTTAATTAAGAAATAGCAAAATTAAAGTATATTCTTACGTTAATAACAGTCCCTTAACTTATTGCAATTCAAGGAGGATTTCCATTACCTTACAAATAAAAAAAATACATGAAAACTACATAGAAGAAATTAATTAAAATAATAAATAAAAGAAGAAATAACAAAATAAAATTAATAGAAAAATGAGAAACCAAAGAAAATTACTCTTCCCCTCCTTAGCTTTTATTGTACTAATAAGCTTTTCCTACTGTTAAGATTCCACTTCTTAAGCTAATGCTTTAAGTGGAAATTTTTAATCACTTAATAATTAACTGAATGATCTTCTCTCTTCATCCTAATCCCTTAATACTAATAAAAGCTCTTAATAGCACACAGTTGCTTTAAATAATTTAATATAAACCCTCTACAGTACTAATAAAAATATTGGTGTAGGTGGTAAAATTTTATCTGGCTTAACTGCTATTAATTAGATTTTTAGTGTATAAAATCCTTCTACTCAAATTGCCCTTAAAAATCTTAAGAGCTCTCTTACTAATTTGGCTGGATAAATCAGTAATGTGAAATCGGATATTTTAAATGCAATTAATCAACTTGACTAGAACTCTGCTCTTTATAACATCTAGACTTCAGTTGCCACTTTAACTTACTTAAATAAAGAATACACATCCACTAATCCTCCAGATCTCTATTCATATAAATAAATTTGTGGTTCTTACTTCTAGATTTGCAACTAAGCCTTCGTAAATCTCTCATAGGGTTTGTCAGATTATATCTCCTCTGTTAAAACAGCTACTGGATGGAGTAAGACTAATGTTTTAACTAATTTTGGAGTTTATTCTTCTCTTTTAATTTCTTCAATGACTGCCTTATATGATATTAACTTGTAATTGGCTGTAGATGCACTTAAACTCAACTTAAATACTTTAACTGATTAATAGAAGCAAATATACTCATAGTCAACTGTCCTCTATAACTCCTATATTACTAGCTACAATAGATTCATTGAATTATTACCTCAACTCTATGATACTTACTATGTTGACATTTAAGTTTCAAAGGACAATTACATTGACTTCACTGCTTCTTCCAATTAGATTGTGAGTGGAATTTATAGAGCTAACTCTGGAGACGGTGTTGATTCTATTAAATAAGCTAAGGCTGGAGAAAAAGATATTATTCTTTAAAATATTTTAATTGAATCTGTTTAGAGCACTTTGGATAACAATAATTCCTGGATTTCTTGCCCTACAAACTCCTTCTTAAGAGGCATTTATATTTCTGGTGATTATAAACTCCATAATATTGAAAAAATAGTATGTAACTCCTACCAAAATCTTTACTATGATTAATGTGAAATCTATGAAATTCCTGGATTTGTAGCTACAAACCAATGGGCTAATTGCAAAGACGGAAAATTCCTTGTTGGTATGTATAAATCAGATGGAGATAATATTAGTAAAATTAGTAAACTTACTTGCTGCTCAGTCACTTCAAAACGTCCTTCATATCTTTCTTATGTTGACTCACTTTAATTCGTGAAGACTTAATATAATCCTAAAAAAACTAATATCGACATGACAAATGGATCTAAATAACCCATTTCTTACTTCAATATCAAATAAGCTTAATTATAAGGAGATCTTGAAGTTGGATTTACTTCAGGATTTACTGTAGATTCCACTAAAGATGCAGATGTTTTACATACATTTGATGATGCACTCAATACTGGATAGTGTCCTCAAGATTATTTCATGTATGGCTTTTATCAAAACGATGGAACTAACTTTAGCCATATTGAAAAGCTCAATTGTGTTAAATACAAAAATACTTACTGGAATTAATGCTTCTCTTAAGTTATTTCCACTGATTCTAATTATTGGAAATGCAATAATCAAAACGATTGCAAGTCTAGTTTTATTCCTAAATAAGCTCGCTGCTAAGATGGTAGCTTTTTAGTTGGTTTAAGAAGAAATAGCATTAATAATATGTATGGATTAGACTAAATAGTGTGCTGTTCAACTTCTTCTACCTCTGGTTTATATAAAAATTGATTGATTCTTTTACTCCTTCCTTATTATATTATTATTTCATATTATATAGTAAACTCTAACTTTATCTTTAAACTTAATTAAATTTTATTCTAATCCTTTTAAATTATTTACTATTTTTGTACAAAAAGCATTTTAAAGTTTAATTATTCTTTTTATTAATTAAAATTACTTTATTTCATTAAGCATTATGAGATTCTTTTTATTATATAATTTTTTATCACAATATGCGAAGGAAAACAAACAATAATGATCTTTAGCCAAGATTTATATTAAATAAATATTTTTTAGACTCTTAGGGGTTACCCAAAATAATTTATTGAATAAAAAAATTAAAAAGTTATTTTTGTTTAATTGAATTAAGTGTATTTTATTATTTTATTTTATATTTATGTATCTGGATGTGACAATTAATATGAATTATGATCAAAAGTGTTTTTTATCTCCAAGAATTTCTTTTATGTAAATATTTTGGTTATTTGTCATTATAATTTAGGATAGAGTTTTAACATTTTAATATGGCCCATACATATGGCAGGGAGTTTTCTTTATCTTTATTTAATTAAGTAATTAATATAATTATCTGATTATGAAGTGATTAAATTATTAGTTGAATTAGTATATAATATCTAAATGACTTTAATAAGAGTTATGTTTAATTATTGAATTATAAGAGTATATAAATTTTAAAGAATAAAAATAATGAAAATAAATAAGGTAATCAAATCTTATTTAAAGTTTGAGTATGGATAATATTATTTGTATAATTGACCTAATGATAAAAGAAAATTAATTTTCATTAAGAATTTCTTTTGTTTATTTTTATGTCATGAATGTTGAATTACAATATTTAAAAATAAATAAATGAATGAAGAAATGTTGTATAATTTAATTTATCTAAATATATATAATATAAATGACTTTGATATTGATTTCACTCTTTGAATTATCCTGTCTGATTAGTCATGAAACAGCAAATAATACGACTAACACCATACATATTGTTTTCATCACCTCTTCTGAAACCTGCAAGATAAGACCCTTCTTCGCATTTTAATGTTAGAGGTGGGCAATTGTTATTTCCACTACAAGATTTATTGCTTTAGTATTCTTTAACATCTTATTCAAAGCATTTTTCCCAATACAAGTTCTTGAATTTTGTACAATTGAGCTTTTCAATAAGACTAAAGCTCACACCACTATTTTAGTAGAATCCATTTAAGAGAGTATCCTAAGGGCATCTTCCAGAGGAGTTAGCATTATCAAAAGTTTTGAGAACATCTGCTTATTTTGTAGACTCAACTTCAAATCCTGAATTTATATAACCGGATTTAAATACTCCAGTAAGATCTCTGTTAGTTATTTTCATGTATGAAACTGGTAATTTGCTATTATTCGTTAAGTCTACATCAGCTTTAGATTTATAACTACTTTGGTATTCAACAGTATTTTTTTAACTGTTTTAAATGTCTGAAGGAACAGTAGAAGTTAAAGAGCAACAATAAAGGGATTTAATATTAGTAATAACTTAGCCATCACCTCTTAAGAAACCAGCAACGTACTTACCATTTCCGCAAGTAGCCCAGCTATTAGTTGATTAGAATCCAGGAACATCAACAACAGTGCATTAATCATAGAATTAACCAACGAAAGAAACACACTATATAGTTTCTATGTTGTATAAATAGTATTTATCGCTAACATAAATAGAACGTAAGAAACTGTGCTTGGGGCAAGTAGCCCAATTGTTATTACTATCTAGAACACCACCAACATTTACTATCATAGTATTGTCTTAAGTAATATAACGATCAGCAACACTTGTCTAGGTAATAGAATTTAATTAATCTCCTACTACATTTCTATATAAGCCTAAAAGGAGACCATTTTGTATTTTTATGAGATCATTCCAGGATTTGAGACCGATAGAGATACCTTAAGTAGAAGTATCGTAAGTAGATCCAATGATATTATCAAAATTTGTGTTTAATTCATTGATAGCATTAAATAAGTTCAAAGCATGAGAGTAGCGATATTATTAGATTTAAGTCATAGTATTTACATCTAATTTAAGATCGGTGACAGCGATACGAAGATTTAATTCAATAAGCACTTGGACAGCATTAAGAAGAATAGATCCATATGTGATGTATTATTAAGTGATTTGATTTCTGCTCCATCCAGATGAATTCTTTACACTCTTTAAGTAATTGCTCAAACCATTAGAAAGAGAAACAACTGCATTATTACAATTCTCGAGTTTACTACCACATATTTATTTGTAGAGTATTAAGTTAGCAAGGTTATCATACCTTTAATATTGTTTAACAAGATTCATAAGGATATAGATATCTTAATCAATGCTTCTAAATGAAAGGTTAGTATCTAACTGGCTCAATGACGATAAAACTGAGACTTTTAAGTCTTCTAAGTTACCTGCAAGGCTGTAAACTTACTAACGCATACTTCTAAGAGAATTAGCTACAGTTTAATCAGTGTAAGAAGCAAAATATTAAAAGGCAAGAGCAATTCCGCATAATAATGGCCCTTTATATTAAGCATAACTCAAAGCATAGAAAGTTATCTATAGAGCTTTAAAAGTCTCAGAAGTTTAGTTGGATTTAGTAGGATCATTAGTACCAGTTTTAGAAGTTATTTATTTAATTTGGTCATTAAGTTACTTATAAAGTATTGACATACTATCAGCATTATCTTGTAATGAAGAAGTATTAACAGTTTGTAAAACTCTAAGATGTTCTACTTCTAACTATTCTTTTGTCAACTGAGAAGATCTAAAATTTCTACAATAGCCATTTTAAATTGAAGATATCAATAATAAAAGGCTTAATAAGAATTGAATTTAATTAGATTTCATTTACATTGGTTTAGTATTAGTAATTAATTATTAGTTAATTTTGTTAGTATTTGTTATAAATTGATTATAATTATAGCAATAATTAATAAATTATTAAATAACAAGGAATTAGCAATTTAATTGATGCGTTAGGAAAAAAGCGTTTAAGAGTTCATTAATCAAAATTTAATGTAATTAACTTATAAGTTCAAGCTAATGAATTCTGCTTAGTTAATTAAAAACAGCTTCTATTTCACTAATAAGTTAAGATATGTCAAATTATTTCAAATTCTGTAATCTTCCTAGTATTCTATTTAAAAATAAGGAAAAAACACTTTAATTGTATTTGATTGAATTTTTTATAAATCTCTAATTCGAGCTAAGCAGCCAATAAAAATTGAAATCTTATTTACTAATAAATAACTATTTAATCCTAAAATTATTGTATTTATTATTTTTTCACCTTTATTATATCATTATATTTATAAATATTATATATATAATTTAAATTCGAATGAATTATCCTATATTTATTTGTTTACCTGAATTTAATTAATTAAAATTATCATTCTAATTGGTAAGAAGTATAAACGATTTAATCAATTTATATTCTGACATAATTTATTTATTAACCGACATTAAATAATTCTATTTAGTTAACTTATTAAACTTAAGTAATTTTTATTAATTGTAAACATTAATGAATTGACTATTGTATAATACAAGCAAATACCATAATTTCTGTTTGAAATTAGTTAAATAAATATTATTATATCGATTGAATACCTTCTCTAAAATTCTAAGTAAGATATTAATCTAATCAAACAAAAAATACTTGTTTTTATATTAATATTTTTACTATTTTGAGAGTTCATATTAAATTAAGGTATTTTACCTTTTTTTGCAAAAATGCACAAATTGCAAAACTGCACAAAAGCCCAAAATGCTGCGATTTGTGCATTTTGGGCTTTTGTGCAGTTTTGCAATTTGTGCATTTTTGCACATTTAGGGTATAAACCTAAATTAATGCTCAATTTTAAAATTAAAGTTATTATTAAATAAAAAATAAATGACATAAATTGATCAAAGAAAATTAATTGTTATTTTTAATCTTAATTTAAACATAAAATTATTTATTTTCTTCTAATTTATTAAATTAATTATGATGATAAGTGTGATTTTACTTTTAAAAATAATTAAATAAGATAATATTTTTCTTCATAATAATAAGAAGATAATTTTACAATATTAAATTAAAGAAATAGTATTTTATGTAATTTGTGTACTTTTTAGATTAAATAGTGATAAAATGGGAAATAAATAAATAGGTGAAGAAGAAGGAATATTTTTTACTTTGAAATTAATATACCAAACTAATACTATATAAAACATGTTTTTATACATTTAAATTTATCAAGGATTGAAAAATGGAATAGTATCAATAACTTCATTTATTGTTTTAGATTGTGTATTTCCCATTGTGCAGCAAAAAAGTAAGTTTACACCATACATATTATTTTCTTCAGCTCTACCCAAACCTGCTAAATAGGAACCATCCTCACATTTTAGTTAAGTTTGTTTACAAGAATTGTTTCCACTGCATGATTTGTTTGAAGGATATTAATTAACATCTTGATAAAAGCATTTTTCCCAAAACTAGTTTTTATATTTGGCACAGTATAAAGTTTCAATATGACTGAAATTGGAACCATTATTTTGTTTGAATCCTGTTAGGTAATAATTGAAAGGACATCTACCAATAGTGTTAGCATTGTCAAAAAGATGGAGAACATCTTAAGAGTCACTCTTTTCTACCTCAAATCCAGATTTTTTAAAACCAACTTCAAAGTTTCCAGTAAGATCTCTGTTGGAGATAGTGAGGTATTAGATAGGGTTTTTAGTTCCATTTGTCATATCAACATCTCCCTTGTTTGGTTTGAAGGAAGTTGTGTATTTAACAATATTGCTGACTGCATCAGCTGTTTCTGATAGAGGAGTACTGGTCATAGAACAGCAATATAGCTAAGTAATGTTGTTAATATCATCACCATTACCTCTTTTAATACCAGCTACAAATTTACCATCACCACAAAGAGCCCAGTTATTAGGTGTTTAGAATCCTAGAACATCAACTACAGAGCATTCATTTTAGTATTAACCAACAAATGTGTTGCATTAAATCTTTTCGATGTTGTGCATTAAGTACTTTTCACTAATATGGAAACCACGTAAAAAAGCATTTTTTGGGCAAGTGACCCAATTATTATTACCATCTAGAACATATTAGGCATTAACGTACATATTGCTCTACATATTTATAAAGCGATTAGCAACTTTTGTTTTGACAATAGCATTTAATTAATCACCTGAAGGAGCTCTGTAAAATCCTAAGAGAAGATAGTTATCTTATCCAACAAGGTCATTATAGCTTTTAGTTTTAATATCAATGTCTTTAGTGTAAATAATGTAGGTATTTACAATCAAACTTTAAAAGCTAGAATCCAAGTCTTTCAAAGCGTTTGTTAAAATAGAAGACCTAGAATAGGCTATAGTTTAATCAGTAGTCAATTTGGAGGCATCTAATTATTTGTCTTATACAACCATTTTGAGATTCAACTAAGTCAATGCATTCACAGCATTCATTAATAAAGAAGAATAAGTTAAATATTAAACAGAGATTGCATAACGATCCCATCCTTAATTATTTTTAACTGCTCTTAAATAATCTTTCAAACCACTAGAAAGAGATAAAACAGCTTTATTACAATTGGATAGCTATTCTCCACAGAGTTGCTTAAAGAGAAGGATATCTGCAGTATCTTCATAGGTGGAGTACTAAGAAAGGAGGATATTTAAAAGGAAAACATCTTAGTCGATACTTCTAAATGATAAGTTTTCGTCTAATTAATTTAAAGATTATAAGACTGATACTTTGAGATTGTCAATGCTACTAGATAAACTAATCACTTGATTACGCATTCCATAGATGGACTTGGCTACTTTAGCATCTTGTTTTGCAGCCATAATTTAAAAGGCCAGAGCAACAGATGCAAGAGCAATACCTGATGGTCCCATAAAGAAGTAAATGTATGATAAACTAGAACATGTTTTTAAAAGAGTACCAGTTATATCCTAAGATTGAGAGACCTTACTTTACTAGCTAGTTATGGATTACATTTAAGAATTTAAATCACTATAGAGCTAAGTTAGGGTATCAGCTTGAACTTAAGCGTCTGAATAGTTTACTGTTTATAGGAGTCTTAAATTATCTTCTTTGAGATTTTCAGATAAACCATTATGGAATATCAAAGAAAATATTAAGAGATGTAAGAAGATTTGTTTAATTTTGATTTTCATCTTTTTTTAGGTTTATTTAGTATTATTAGTAAGTAAGTATTATTTTTATAATATTTAATTTATATCTTATTCCTTTTATTTCTATTTATTTCAAATTAAATAAATCTTAATTATCAGAAAATTCAATCTATACGTTGGGCTTGGCTTGTAATTTGAAATAAGATATTATTCTATAAGAAAAGATAATTTACGTTGAATTGATTAATTAATTAATAAATTAATCAACTCGAATTATCTTTTAGTTCTAATGAACTTGACTCTTTTTTTAATAACGCCAAAATTTAAATTATTACATCAAACTCCTAGCAAATTTAATATAGATTATATTAGTTAGGAGGATGAATGAAAAATTAGAAGTTAATCAAATATCCTAAACTGATTAATTTCATTTTTTTTTTCAGGTAGAGTTTCTACTTTAAAAAAATAAAAGTAGAATTTTATCAACTAGAGATTATCAGTTAAAATATTAATAATGAAAGTAACTAAAAATAAATTAATTTTTAAAATAGGTTTTTAGCTTTTTTTAATAGTTCTATCATATACAAATTATCATAGAATTAAATTAAAATATAATATTGTTATATTTTAGATTTTAATCAAAACTTTAAAATAATTAATAAAACATTCTAATCTTTTACTTTAGGGTTTTTTATTATTTTTATTTTTTAAAATAGTAAAAAAAAGTAGAACTTTCTCTATATTAATAATTTAGCCATAGATAGACAAATATTTAGATAAAAAATAATAGTTAATTAAGAAAAATTTAAGAAGAAGAAGTTTGGTTTCTAATCTAATTTTTCTAATTAATCCCTCCCAAAATCTTTTTTATTTCAATAATTTTATTTAGCTAATTTATTATTACTAATTATTTGATTAAATTACAATACTAAAACTTCAAAAATTTTAAGGATAATAAACTTACTATCTAATCAGAAATTTTTATGATAATTGATAGTTAATTATATGCTTTTTAACAATATTATTTATAAATTCATTTGAATAATCAATTAAACCAAATATCTTTGTTAAAAACTAAAGAATATAGATGAGCAAATATATTTAAAGAAAATATAGTTCATAGAAAGATAACTAACTGATTAATTTAATCTTTTTAAAAACTGAAGATATTTATTTTATCTTATATTTTTTAGTTTAATATTTCTAATTATTTGCAACCTATAATGTAGTATAGTTAATTTTCTATTTTATCCTTAAATTATTTGCATATATATTAGTTACTACTGTATTTTAGGCACGTTATTTTTTTATATTTTTTGGAAAATAAAATACTATGAATAGATACAGATTAAATTTATCCATCCTATCTTTCTCCTTTTATATTAAGATATATTTTAATTGAGTTAATAAAAGGTTATTAGATCATAAATTTGAATACTAGAGTGAATTCCAGCAATTAATTAGTAAAAAAATAATATGAATTTTTAAAAATGTAGAATTAATTAATTTCACAAACTCAAATATTGAGATTTGATTTTAATTTTTGTATTTTAATATAAATTAGAAAAAATTAATACTGAAAAAGATAAAAAAGAAACAAGGAAGCAAACCAAACTAAAAAATTAATCGAAAAACAAAAAATAATAAATATACTTTTAACTCTCTACTTAATAAAGAATGTAGGAATAATAAAAAATAGTAAAGGATAATTTGGTAAAAGAAAATATTACACCTACAATAAATCAAAGTTAAGGTTAATATATTGGAAGTCTTGTTAATGGAAAAAAATAAGGGTAAGGCTTGGAATTCTATACTAATGGAAAAATTATGTTTGAGGGAAATTGGAATGATGGTCTTATTGAAGGATAAGGGATTTTTTATGATTTAGAAGGAAATAAATATATTGGCTATTATAAGAATGGTAATAAAGAGGGATACTTTGAAGAAAAATATCAAAATGGCAAGATAAAATGCATAGGAAACTATACTTCTAATATAAGAACTGGTAAGTGGGTAGGATACTATGAAAATGGAGAACAAAAGTATGAGGCTATCTATAAAGATATTTAAGATGAACTAAGAGTTACAATAAAAGATTAGACAATATGTGATTTTGATAATGGAGAATTACATGGTCCTTACAAGGAATGGCATTAATATAATATATTAAAATCTGAAGGGCAATACTTTAATAACTAAAAAACTGGTATATGGAATGAATACTATTGGAATGGTAATTTAAAATCACAAATATAGTATAATAACAATTTAAGAGAAGGTATGGGGATAGAAAGTGGGAATGGAAAGTTGACAATAGTTCAAAATCTTTAAAATATAGAATATTAAGGAACTTTTTATGGTGAAATGAAGCATGGTAAAGGCTATGAAAAATATAGTTTTACTTAAAATATAAACTGGACTCAACATATGGAAGGACAAAAGGATGGGTCCCTGCTATTTGATAAGATAGAATGCAGTTACTTATTATTATTTCAATAAAAGTAAAGTTTTGAAGGAGATTTCTCTGAAAACAAGAAGATATATGGAAGTTTGACTTTAGGATAATTCATATATATAGGTGAATTTGAAAATGATGAAATAAATGGTAAAGGTTTTTTATTAAATGCCTCCACTAAAAATAAAATTTATGAAGGAGAATTCAAATAATCAACCTTCAATGGTGAAGGAGTTTAATATCTCGCAGATGGATGTATATAGAAAGGAATATTTAAAGGAGGACGGTTAATTAATGGAGATAAATATAATTCAAATGGAGAAATTATTGAAACTATTTATTGCTTTAAGATAGATTTAATTAATAAAACTTATTACGGATAAATTAAATAAAAATAGATGGAAGGATAAGGAATGATAATTGATGAGAAAACATAGAAAATTATTTACTAAGGAGAATTTCAAGATAATCAGTATCATGGATATGGGATGTTATATTTTGATAATGGTGATTATTAGGTTGGAAAATTTCTCTAAAATGTTTTCACTACTGGAATTATTTATAATCAATCTGGGTATTTTAAACAATGGAAATAAGAAGGAACTTATTTCTATAGCTGTATGTTAATAAAATAATCTATATAGTAAAGGTATTTTCTTATGATTGATAAAAGTTTAATAATTGACCCGTAGACAAATAAAAAATTTTTTGAGAGAATATCTATAGATCAAGTAAGAATTTTTATAGGCGATTAAAACTGTATAGAAGGATAAATAGATTTAAATTTGAATTAAGAGAGATATACATTTAATTTATCTTATTAGAACATATGTTGGATTTCCTCTGGAAAGATAATAAAATAATTTTAAAGAGGGTATATTGAATACTTTAAAAGTAGGTTATTTATTTCTAATGATTAAAACTATGGATTTATATATGACTTAGATAAAAGTGAAATATTAATTTCACAAAAGCTAGGAGATTACTAATAAATTTGGTATGATAATGATGGCAATTTTGCCTTAATATATGATTTATAAGGTCATCCAAAAATATCCAAGAGCTCTTTTGTTAGAATTAGTTTCGAGTAAGGAACTTTATATAAAATTGATGGTTAAATTGAACATTATTTCAATACAAATATCTCCCAAAAACTTGATTTGAAAGATAGAATTTATTATGGAAGTATCATAAATAAGTAAATAAATAATAAATAAGGTGCTTTATTCTGTAAAAAATCAGGTAAAAAATTAAATATCAGATAGTTTTAATATATTTTAGGTGATTAATAGTGTAAATGCTCAATATGGTGATTTCTTTATTTATTTCTAAAGAATATTTTAGAAATATATATATTTTAATAATTTTAATTTTTAAATTTTAGTTTCTTTATTAATCCATATCCCGTTAGATTTTATGTTGAATTTAATAAGTATTGATTCTTATTCTAATTATTAATACAAGAAATAATTTACTCCTTCCTATTGAATTATTTTCTGAATATTTAAGACTTAATGATTAATCTGAGTATTCTACTCATTTCAATGTAAAATAATTAATTAATAATAATTGTTTAGTATTTAAAGCTAATTGAAATACTAAATTATTTCAATAAAATATGTTTGTTTCTCTCTTTAACATAGAATTAATAAACATTTCTTTTTAAAATTACTTATTTGATTTTATTCTTTAATTTTAAAGCTTATTACATCTAAATGTTTAAAGTCCTTTCTTTTTCACTTTTTATTTTTTTCTTATTTTTATTATAGGTTTTAATAAATTAATTACCTAAACCTTAAGATAGAAGACAAAAGAAACACAAATAATAAAAAATTTTAATCTATTAGTAATTATTTAAAAAATAGATCTCTTCTTGATGAATCAATCATTAATTAATTAATTAACATTAGCCAAATTAAAGATTTTAAATTGAAGAATTAAATTAATGTTAGAAATATCATGCAAGGAGGTATTGATAACAAAAAAATTTACAATTAATATTTATTTTATTTATTTATATTTTATTTATATTATTATATTATATAATTTTTTTAGGAATCATATAGTTTTTTATTACTTTATAAAACTATATGTTTCCTAGGCTCTCAATTGTTTCTGCAGTTACCATCACCAAGGCAGCAGAAAGGGTTTCTCTCACACTCTTTTATGTTAGCAGTGCTACAGTCAACTTAATTCTCACAACAACCATCAGTACCTTCAATCCAGTTACAATATTTAGTTTTGTTGCAAGTATCCTCATCCTTGGGACATTTAATAGATACTCCATCAATGCATTGACCACAATCTTCTAAATGGCAATAACTAGAATTTTAGCATTCCTTAACGTTCAATTAATCACAAGGGCGAAGTACCTTATCAGTACAACTTGTTTAGTAATTGCATTTTTTATTTGCTATACATTGTGAAGCAGTAAGACCTACGCAGCCAAAAGGACCATCCTTAACACACTTACCCTTACCCTTGACTAATTGACAAAATCTATTTTCCCTACATTATGCAGGAGTAAGATTATCACAACCACATTCCTTAGACTTGCATTTAAAGACAGGAGGAGTGATAGTACACCATTAGGATTCTTTACACTCTTTTTTATTATATACGCAGCAGTTTATTGCGTTTCTGCATCCAGTTTCTTCTGGTATATAGTCACATATTTCACAGTTAGCTTAGCATGCTTCCTTATCAAATAGGGCACAATTAGTACAGGAAGAGCAAGTTTATGTTTTAGGATTCCAGTTACATCCTTTAACGTGTTCACAATCATCTTCACAAGTTTCCTTGGCACATATATCCTTCTTATTTAAGCATTAGAAAGGAGTAACAATATAAGACTCACAAGCACCTTCGTATTTCTTGCAATATTCACAACTCAATTCAGAGCAATCATATTTATTAACACATGAGGCGTTCTAAACTTATTCTAACTCGCAATAATCAGAATTCTTCTTGCATTAATCATTAGTGAGAGATTCACAGGTTTTTTTATTCTCAACGCAGTCATAATCATATTTAAAAGAACAACCTTTAACTTCACCGCATTATTTTTCATTCAAATTATCACAATAGTCGGGTTAATCAGTACAAGTGAAATGAGAATCGCAGTATTCACTATTCTTTTTGCATTCTTTATCGTTAAATGTACAACAATCAGGAGGGCATGGTTAAGGTTCGTTAGGTTTACAAATTTAATTAGGTTTCCAAAGACATAATTTATTATCTAAGCAATGTTTCTTGTCTTTAGTTTCACACTTGAGATCAATAGGATCACAGTGTCCAGGAGTTCCTGGTGTAAACTTACAGTCTTTAGTACTACTGCATAATTCAAGAGAAAGCTTATCACAGTCAATTCTGTTATGACATTCTTTAGTATCATCCCACCAACAATCTTCATCCTTACAACACTCTTCTTCAGAATAGTGGGAGCAATCTTATTTGTAAGCTTATAGTGTGCTCAAGCTAATAAGCAATAAGGTAATAATGATACAATTTTTTATCATTTTAGTTATTTTTTTGGTTGTTTGTTTGTTTATTTATTTATTTATTTGTATTTATTTTATTTTCTTAATTATATTTATTCAGAATGTTGATTTCCTCTCCACATTTATAGTGAAACGCCCAACACTAAAGTAGATTAATTTCATTTTATGTAGGAACATAATTTAATAACAAATTATATAATTTTGTATTTAGATACTCTGTTTACTTAATTAATAAATTAATTAATAAGTTAATTTTATTCTATCCTAAAGATTATAATTTAATTTATAAAATTATACATTCTAATTAAAATGTAAATTTATTCATTCTCTCAATTTATCAATTCATCAGTAAATTTTTTTTATTTTATTTAAAAATAAAAATGGAGCTTTATTTTTAGAAATTCTTTTTGAGCTAGTAGGTAAGTACCTTTATGAATAGTTATCAAATAGATTCTTATCCAAAGTATTTATAACCTTAGCTAAATGACTTCTCAATTTGTATTGCAAGAACTCAATTTTGGTTAAATTTAAATTTATAGTTTTACTAAATATTTAGCCTTTAAAAATTTAAAAATTGATATAATTAATTTTAAATAAAAATAAAAGATTACTTGGCTACCATTTTTCTATTTTAATTTTAAAATATATCCTAAAATCAATAAATCTAATAAAACTGCTATTTGAGATATGATGACTGACTATGGAGATTAATACTCCAGTAAAATAGTTTGGTTATTTGCTAATAGCTTACTGATAGTATAGATTTATCTTAATAACTTCCAATTTCATATTAATTAATTAAGAAATTATACTTTTCAAAATTACTCGCTACAAACAATTTTTATCATTCTTAGTTTTCTTTCAATCTTTTTGGAGCGTTAATTAAATTAATCATTTGTTGGTACAAAAATTTAAAACTTTTAATTTTATAATTTAACAAATCGAAAATAATAAATTAAAGCAATTACGAGTAGAAATTTTAATATTTAGAAATTCGTTTCAAATAGATTTAAGATGGCTTAAATCTTAAAGCTAAAAATATAGATTATTTTAAAATTAAAAATTGAAGATGCTAATTAGTTAAAATAATTCTATTTTATGAAATAAGTTTAGGATACATTACGCACTTTAAACGTGGGTGGACATTATAATATTATAAATATAAAATTGTAGAATTTAATAATAATCTTTTATTATTGTAAAATATCTAATTTGGATGCCAATAAATTGATTTTGCTTTTAAAAAAAACTACTTACAAACTAAAATATAATTTTAAAAATAGAAAAAGTAATAGTTTTAATATAATTTTAAATAACTATAAGCAAGAGAAGGAAGTAGTTAGTTAGTTAGTTACAGGGTAAATATGTTAAGTCCATTTATACTTTAGGAATGTAATATAAATGAATGAACCTTTAAAGTTTAGAATAATAACCTCTAAAACTTCTCATATCTGCCTTTTTTCTTTAAAAAGTTTAAATTATTTCATTTATTGTATGATTTTTTTAGTATCTGTTAAATTGAAATTTGAAATGTATAATTTAAGTTGATTGATTAATAAAATTGCTTTATCTTCTTTTCATTTTGAAAATATAAATTTTAAAAATTTTAATCTTAGTTTGTATTGTTGTGATCTAATAATATATTCAAATTGGTAAAAATTACTATTTCACAGTTCATATAATTTAAAATTATAGTTTAATTCTATTTCTAATTAAAGTGAAACAAACACTATCCACTTTAATTAAATTCAAAATAAACATTATTTAAAAAAAAAATTAATTAGATCCAAATTTCCAAAAGTTTGATAAATAATTGTTTTTACTTTCATTTAACAAATTTTAGAACTTGTTACTAAATTACTATTGCAAGGTTGTTAAAAATCCTATTAAGTACCTGCCATATTTCCTCATATTTATGCTTTTTCAAAAGAAGGTCTATTTTTAAATATTCCAAAAATAAAGCCCCTTAGTTGAATAAAAAATTGAAGGTGTAACAGATATAGATATGCGCAGTGCACCTATATAATAATAGATTGACAAAGGATCTTATTAATTAAAGATTTTATTGTTAGATACTCTCAAAAACACGTGGTTGATTCTAATGCAAATCTTAAAATATTAAAAAAGATCAATTTTTAAATGTTAAAAAATAATATAGGAAACAAATGAAGATACTGAACTTATACTAAACCTACATAATTATTAACAAAATTAATCTTCACCCAAACATTTTTATTTAACTTAATTTTATAATGACTATAGGCTATATTTATGGAAAATCCAATATATTAAAAAACACTTGAGTTGAATAGTAGGTTTTTACTTGTAATTTAGATTTTATTTCTTTTTCAAGTAATATAAGCTAATTAGCATTTTACTATTTCCAAAATGAGATATATTTTATTCAGTAAAAACTAATAACAACTTAAGAGCAAATAAACATACATCCAAGTGTTTTAATAATAATAGATCTTATTTTTTAAACATACTATCCTTTTTAATTTTTGACACGCATTTCTCCTTCAATGAATGGAAATTGAATAAACAGTTTGTGATAATTATTTAATTTGTTTGAGATTGAATAAAGAAACGTTTATCCTTATCAGAAATTATATTATTTTCTATTACCTTTAATTTCTCTAAGAAATCAATATTTTTATCCATAATTTAATAAACAAAAATTAAAAAAATCTTTTCTACTAATTGTTTAACTAAGCGAATAAAAGAATAAAGTGAATGTAAATCAACGAAGGTATAACTTAAAGAGGACCCTATCAAGAACTATAATAGGGCCAATAGTAATAGAATGAAAATGCTAATGAAGAATGCTCGTTTAAAAGATAAAGAACTATTGGAAAGTTCTCCTAGGCTGAGGAGAAAAGACTTTCGGCAAGAAAAAGAAAGAATGTCAAAGGGCATACTTTCCTAGAACCCAGATGGGATAATTCATTTACATTAGAATCACCTCTTGCTGCAATATTAGCTCTTATAGCAATAGGAATCTACCTGTACTGCTTATTCTTCACATAGCTTATGGGTAATTCCATTATTTTTGTTTTAAAAAACATAAAAATGTAGTTTACTATATAATTTAATCCTAAATTATCTAGTATAAACCTATTTTTAAAGATATCTTCCATATTCGTATTATTAACTAATACACATGATTTATTAAATAGAAACTGATAAATAAAGATTGGGCTGGGGTATTTTTGTTATACTCCTCTACATCATAGAATGCTGCTGTAATGGAGTAATAGGATATTTGAGGAATAAAATGTCTTTGTCTGATTTATAAGCTTATCTTGAAGAAATCAAACAGTTGAAATTTGAATTAAAATATGATGTTTCTGCTTACCATTATGAAACAAGAAGATATTATTCATCAAAAGGTAAATCAAAAACAAGTACAGAAACGGTCACTACTTATAATGAATCATTTATTTATCCCTTAAGTTAATGTATTGATCAAACTGAAGATTCTACTATCTATTTTGAGAAGGCAAAATACTTTAGAATTCATAATTTTGTTTCATTTAGCTTTGGTAATGAATAAAGCAGCAAATATTATGATGATATGATCAAGTTTGCATAAACTAAAGCCAAATCAAGGGATTCTCATACTACTTAAAAAGAAACATGGAATTGCTCTGGATTAAAGACTAATATATTAGCTTGTTAGGATGGTGTAAAAGCTGACCCTATGCTCTCTATTCCTGTTTATTTTATATACTGCCTATTAGGATTGAGTTTACTTTACAGAATACTTCTAAACAAAAGAGTTTGTTTTCTGGAACACTGTGTACATAAAGAGTTATATTTGGATGTGAACAATTTAAATGTAGAAATTTAGGCTGCCGAAATGATGAGATTGAATGTTTCAAATTAATATAAAATTCTTTAAAACTAAGAAGTAATAATTTAATAATAATAGCAATTACTATAAAACTTACCTATTCAAAATGGGCTTCCTATTAATAATAACTTAAATTTAGGATAATAATAACCTAATTATAACTATCCGTTAGAACCACAACAAGTTCCTAATCCTATGAGTTGATTATTTTATAACATTTTTATATGTGCTTTAACTTTATTATTAATTATATTATCTCTATTTAATAATTCTGTAATTTAAAATTAATAATAAAGAATTAAGTTTTCTCTTAATATTTTAAATATTAAAATTCAAATTTATGAAATATTTTATAAATTTCTAATTTATACCTTAAATTAAAAGCTTCAATATAATTTATTAATCTTAATTGATCAAATATAAATTTATTAAGCCAATACGAAATAAATAATAGGTAGAATATTCATTTCATTACAAATCCTTCATTATTTCCCATATTTTTAAATAAAATTTTAAAAAATCCTATTGGTTTTATTTTATTAGGAATACTAATTTCCCTTCCTTCATGAAAAATTTCAATTAATATATTTTTCTTATAAATTTAATTTATTTTAACTATTTTAGAAGAATTTTTATTTAAATCAAATAAAAATAATTAGATGATTCTTTGGTAGAAAATCTTTTGTCTTTTAGGTTGTTTTGTACAAGTATATATCAATTTCTTATTACACTTTATCTCTTTTAATTATGATGTTTATCAATCAATCACACTTTCAATAAATGCAAGAGAAAGTCAGATTACATATACTTTAGTCATTTTAAGTAGAAGAATAATTAAAATAACTGAACTTATCAGATTTACTTAATTTTCGATTCCTTTTAATTTCTGAATAACTAAATTCTTTATCTTTATTTTGGATAACAATATTTTATTAAAAAAAACTATAATTTTTCAATTATTTTTTTACAAATTGTACAAAACTATAAAGTGAATGTAATTCAACGAAGGTTTAACTTAAAGAGGTCCCTATCAAGATCAATAATAGGGTCAATCATAATAGAAGGAAAGCGCAAAGGAAGAATTCTCCTTCAAAAGATCAAGAACAATAGGAAAGTTCTCTAAAGCTGAAGAGAAAAGACTTTCTGAAAGAGAAAGAAAGAATATCAAGGGACATACTTTCCTTGAACCCAAATGGGATAATTCATTTGATTTAGAACCCCCAATCTTTGCTATCTTAACTCTTGTATTCATAGGAATATACCTCTACTGTTTATTTTTCACTACTGAGCTTATGGGTTATTACTTTATTTTTATATTTACAAGCAATAAAAAGTAGTTTATTTTAAAATTTAATCCCAAATTATCTAGTATAAAACCTACTTTTTAAAATTTTTTCATTTTTTAATATTAATATTCATTATTTAAAAAATAGTAAGTGAAGGGTAAAGAATAGGTTGGGGTATTTTTGTTGTACTCCTCTACATTATAGAATGCTGCTGCAATGGAGTAATAGGATACTTGAATAATAGAATGTCTTTATTTGATTTATAAGCTTACCTTGAAGAAGTCAAACAAATGAAATTTGAATTGAAATATGATGTTTCAGCTTACCATTACGAAACTAGGGTTAGGTCTTCTTCGAAGGGTGGATCCAGAACTTCTACAACGAAAGTAACTACCTATGAAGAATGTTTTTAATACCCTATAAGTTAGTGTAATGACGAAACTGAAGATTCTACTGTCTATTTCGAGAAGGCAAAATACTTTAGGATTCATAATTTCGTTTCTTTTAGCTTTGGTAATGAATAAAGTAGTAGATATTATGATGATATGATCAAGTTTGCATAAAACAAAGCCAAGTCAAGAGATAAAGAAACTTCCTAAAAAGAAACATGGAATTGTTAGGGATTAAAAACAAATATATTGGCTTGCTAAAATGGAGTAAAAGCTGATCCAATGCTCTCTCTTCCTGTATATTTTATTTACTGCATGTTAGGATTGAGTTTACTTTATAGAATACTCGTTAACAAAAGAGTTTGTTTTCTTGAACATTGTGTTCACAAAGTTATATATTTGGATGTAAACAATATAAATGAGGAAATTAAAGCTGCAGAGATTATGAGATTGAATGTTTAGAATCAATATAAAATCCTTTAAAACTAAGAAGTTATTATTTAATAATAATAGAAATTAATATAAAACTTACCAATTCTAAACCCCCTTCCTATTAATAATAATAATAATGATAATACAAATTTAGTTTAGTAATAACCTAACTATCAATATCCAATAGAGCCCCAATAAGTTCCTAATCCTTTGAGTTGATTATTTTATAATATTTTAATTAGCGATTTAAATTTGTTATTCATTATGTTCTATCTTTTAGTTATTCCTAAATTTAAAATTAATCATTAAGGATCAAGTTATAATATTTTAATTGTCATTTATTAACAGTTATCTTCCTATAAAACGAAGTTCTTAAAATTAAAGATTTTGAAATAAAAATTTATTTTTTATAAATAATATTGAATTCCAATTTTTAGATAAAGAGAATAAACTAATAAAAAGAGTAAGTAATAAAAAATGAAATAATATTTTTTAATACTTTCTTAAATTATTATTTTGAAGAAATAGTCTTCATCAGAAATATTAATTTAAATTTTTTAAATAAATATTATTTATTACAACAAAAATATTATATTTACTACAAATAAAAAAGAAACAAGACTATAAAATTAACCTTCAATAATTTCGAGTCAGACTCTACTGTAAAAATTTTTGACTCGGACTCAATCAAATTTTTGAAAGTATGGACTTAATTCTAAGTTTATGAGAGTGGGTATTAATTTAGTAAATATAAGAGGATTTGAAGTAAAAAATTTTACAGTTATATTTCTACTATTAAATATTAAATTCTGATTATATTTTTATCTAAAGAAATATACAAGAACATTACTTAAAGAATATTTTTAAAACATATCCTCCTTTAATAAATTGTATTTCTTTTTAAATCTTGAGCATAACAACTATTTTTTCCTTTTTAAAGATAAAAGTTTTTTAAAATAAAAAAAATAAAATTTTATGAATATTAAATTATGATATGTTCAATCAGTTAATGGAATAAGTCTGATTTTTTTCAATAAATTATATATTTTTAATTTTACTTAAATTTAATTGAATTAATATGTAGAAAATATGAAATAAGTCTTGAAAGGTATAATTTATGGATTAATTAGTTCAAACAAAAGGAATAAAGTTATCAAGTTCTTAGTAGTGTGTTAATGTAACTATAGCACTATATGTCCAACAGAATCCTATGCAGATTCTATAATCCAATTCCTTGTTAATTTCCTCTTTATTTTAGAGGATGTTTTCATAGGAGGGATAATCTGAATATTAAATGATTCCATCATTAATACAAACTCTCATTTCAATATTTTTGATATCTTCTTTATTGCTACTATTGCCAATAAAATTTCCTTTGATTAATTTAGAAAAACTTCCATCATTATCTCCATTGAGTATTCTCTAATTAGAATCGCCAATCCAGCTATTTATTTTAGTTTAATCAATTAAACCTATGCATACATTATAATAGCTGTAAAATGGTTAGTCGAATGAAAATCTTAATAAATAAGTTTTATTTTTCTTTAAAATAGCATTACTATAGACAGTAGCAGAACTATAGCCTAGATTAGGACAATTAACAACTAAGTTCTACTTATTATCTTTGCCAATTAAAATCTTTTTCTTTAATGAATATGCTGATTAAGTGAATTAAAAGTGTTAAGAAGTATTATTCACATTGGTGGAACGGATTGAATCATTTAATTATTATAATTCCTATTGCTACTACCTTAATGCAAATTATGATTAGATGTGATTCATCTAAGCATCTCTCCTTTCTTCTGAAATTTCTTTCTTATAAGTTTATAATATCTCTTAGGTTTTTTCTATTGTTTTTAATATAACTTCACTTTATTCTGCTTTTATTTATTGGTTTTAATTGATTTCTTAAACAAAGTCATCGAGTTCTCTTTTACCTGATTGAAATTACTATTAAAGTAGCCTAATATTTGAGATTATAGTTGATTTTATATTATTAAACCTAAATAAATTTTATGATGAAATAATCCCATTAACAATACTATCCTAATCTGAATTAATATTTTCTTAATTTTCATCCATTTGCATTTATTAAACATCAATCAAAGAAGGAGAAAAGAAATTGATTCTTGATTAAATAGAGTCAATAACCTGCTTTATCTATTAAGATTAATCAAAACAAACTAAATTATCTATGTCTTCAAATAATCTAATCTTCTTACTCAATTCATCCAAATCTTTATCTTTGCTTTATTCCAATTCCCTCAGCAACCTTTAATATTATTCTTCTAAATTCTAATCTTTATTTTCGAACAACCGCTTCAATTCTTTCCTTTTGAATCTCTAGTTATAGAACTCTATTAGATCATTTTCACCAAGTAGGCATTAATCTATAAACTCCATCGATTGTTTTTAAGCTTATTCAAGGGCATCTAAAATTTGAGATTGTAAATCCTTATAAAAGGTAAGCACTTTATTTTCTATCTATTCTTTTTTGCTGTAATTAGCATTTTGGACAAGAAATTCTAGCAAATTTTCTTCAATTCCACTTGGCCAATTCTAAATTGGTAGTGTATCATCTTGAGATAATACTTCTGGAATTGAAATAAAATAATGCTTCATTTGATCTTTCAGCATGCATATTTAGCATTTCAAAGGGTTCTCACTATCCTTCGTTAATGAAGCAAACTGAATATCAAAATTATAATGTATAGAACATTTCTCTTTCTTGCAAATTTGATTCATTCTTTTGTTGTGTATGCTTTCAAAAAAGTATTAATATTAAATGATAAATTATCTTAGCTGTTTACCAATCTTTCTTTAAATAATTGTTAATAACAATAAATAATTGTCAATATTAAATTAACAAATTGTCAATTATAAATTAAAAAATTGTCAATTTTTAATTAAAAAATACTTCAAATTAGAAAAGTGATATTAATAGTAGAATCAAAACTTATGCTTTACCATTGTATCTACAACAACAAAATCACACTTTAAAAATACAATACAAATAATTATTAGTTATTGTAAAGATACACTATTTAAATTTCATCTGATTTAATACTATCTAAAAAAATTCTTTTTTTAAACAATTTTATTATCAACAGTAAATAATTATTTTCTGAGTTATTATAAATCTTTATCATTATGTTTAATCTTAAATATATTTAGTTTTTAATATTTTAAAAATTATAATTTCTACTGCCAAATATTAAAGATAAGGTCAAATTTAAGGTAAGGAATTAAACTTAAATACAATGATTTTTCCATAATTTTGAAAATAAATAAAATGAAAGAATAAAAAATATATTTTTAAAGATATTAAATAGATGCATTCATTAATTATTTTGAATAAACCCTTTCATTTAAAATAGTAAATAAAAATATTTATATTTTAGATTAATTTATAATTGATACAATTTTATATTACAAATTGTAGTGGGATTATTATATTTTTAGATAATTAATTTAAACCATAAAAATTAAAAAAGTAATCAGTCCATCTTATAATACTAATATTTTCAAAAAGAAACTATGATTACAAATATTTATTTCTTCTTTATGCTGAATGTTGTGTAATATAAAATGGTCAATAATGGTATATAAATTCTCAATTATTTCTGATTAAAAAATACTAAGGGTAATTGATTAATTAGTTAGGTATTGCCTAATATCCACTTTTATCTCTATTAAATAAATATTATTAAATTAAGATAATAAATAATCAGTATAGATATTATAGTTAAATTGGAAGGGATATGATAGAGAGTAACAGCTAAGAAAACGAAAATGCTCAAGAAAATTTCAAAGAGGGATTGATAAAAGATTTCTTAAATAAAAATGATTATCTATATGAGTAAGAATTAAGTAGATGCGATTATTCAATAGTTGTCTTGGCAAAATCATTAAAGGATTAATCTAATGTAGCCATAACAATTTTTAAGGATATATATTAGCAGAATAAGGAATTTGAAGAGTGGGAGAACAAAATGAATATCCTTAAATCTATGAAAGATTAAGAAAATTTCCTTCCTATTTTGGATACTATTTATGATCAATAACTTAAATTCTATGCAATAGTTACGTACATATATAATAGTAAGATATTTTAGCCATTAATAAATAACAAATAAATTCTCAAAATTATTAAACATAGCTAATCTTAAAAGGATTTTGGAGCTAAATGACTTCAGTGAGTAACAACTTTTAGCTTTAGCTTATTAGCTAATATTAGATCTGAAATTTTACTAAGATAATTCTATCTTCTTTGGAGATATTTAGCCATAGAATATATTGTATAGCAAGTTAAAAAATAGATTTTTCATAGGTATTTATTTGTTTTAACTTAGTAAATAATACAAAACTTAATTTATTTTCTTTCTTTTTATATATAAAGCTGATTTTGGAATATCAAAGATATCTACTTAATCTCTATAAAAACTACTAATTACTTCTTATTAAGCACCAGAAGTAGTTACTCAATAATAATCTTTATCTATTATGGTAATAAATAATAAATTATTATTAATCTAAAGATTATTATTAATAATGCTTAGACTGATGTGTATTCAATCGGATTAGTAATTTTAGAGACATTAATTTCAAGACCTCTATCAAAATAAGAAATACTAGATCTTTAAACAAAGAATGTAGAAAATATCCCAGAGTTTGCAGATTAATCAGGTTAAGGAATAATCACTGAGATTATATAATTAATGGTTGCACCTATTCAAGAAAGATCACCACCCAATTAACTTCTAGAAAAATTAGCAAGTTAAAATATAAATGAATTCACATTATACCAATTAATTTTGGAAGAAGGAGAAATAATCGAGTAACAAAAAGCTATAAAGAGCATAACTTTTAATAAAATAGATGATCTAGATAACTAAAAATACTTTAACTATGAAATTGTTAGCATAGAGATAGGGTAATTATTCAAATTAAAATTTTTATTACTTCTTAATAGTAAATATAATTTTATAAATTTTTGATAATTTTAATATTAATATTTTTCAATCCCCTCTTTTAAATTAATTAATTAGTGTTTATATCATTCTAATTATTTATATCTTTAGTTGAATTAAATATTAATTAGATCTAAATCTATTGACAATAATGAAATAGAGATATTGGGAAAGTGCTTACTTAAATATAAAAAACTTACATCTTTAAGTATAAATTTATGGTAAAGTTTGGATTTTACATAAAATATTTGATCATTATTAATAATTTTAAAGGAAAACTGAATTAAATTAAAACCATGTAAAGAATATCTTAGATAATATAGTAAAGTGTAAAACGATAACCTTATTAGAATTAGATTTATGGTAAAATACTTTGCTTTGCTTTACTTCTTTGATATTATTCTTATTATAAATTGATATAGGGATAATCATATCGGTTCAGAAGGTTGTAAAATATTAGGTGAGAGTTTATAAAAATGCAAAAATATTATATCTCTAAATCTTAATTTGAGGTAAATAATATCTAAATTAGAATTTATTTAATTGATTTTTATTTAAAAGATTATTTGATAACTATTTCAAATACTATAAAATATTATTTCTATTATAGCAAAAACAAATTTAAAGAAGAAGGTGTTAAAAATATTGTATAAGGCTTGGAATTATGCAATAATATTAAGATTTTGGGCCTCAATCTTGGGTAATTAATTCAGTTTAACATTCATTTATATTTTGTTAGGAATTATAGATTAAACTAAAACTTTTTAAAATGAAATTTAGTGTGAATGATATTGGCCCTGATTAAGCTAGAATAATAGGAGAAAGTTTAAAAAAATATCATAGTGTCACATCTCTAAATTTAAATCTTTGGTAAATAAACTATATTGAATTACTTTAAAAATAGATTTATCTTCAAATAACATACTTTATTTTATTAAAATTTTCTAAGGGTTAACAATCTAGAAAATGAAGGGGTTAAAATAATTGGTGAGAGTTTATAAAAATGTAAAAACTTGAAGGATTTAGAACTCAATTATTGGTAAACATATCTAACTAAATTTAGTTAATCTAAATTAATAATTAATTAATTAATTAATTACATATTCTATTAAATTCACTCTTTTTTTAGGTAAAATAGTATAGGTAATGAAGGAGCAATATATATTGGAAAATCTTTGGAATTGTGTCAAAATTTAACTTCCTTCAGTATTCATTTGGGGTATATATATTCTTTATTATTTACTATTTAAATTTAATTAATTATACTCTCTTAATTAAGGAACAATCGTCTTCAGTCTGAAGGAGCAAAATCTTTAGGAAAAAGTTTGGAAAAATGTAGTAATATTACTCATTTAGAGTTAGATATTTGGTATATATATTTTTATCATTAAAATGTATTTATTTTCTAATTAATTATTACAAAGGGGAAATGATCTTGGTCCTGCTGGTGCAGCTAATATTGGTTTGAGCCTAGAAAATTGTAATAATATAATTTGTCTGGAATTAAGCCTCTAGTAAATGATACTTAATTATTTAAACTACTTTTTTAATTTCAAATCAAAGTCTAAAACTTTAATGATTTTTCTTTCATTAGTATGAATAAATTAGGAAATGAGGGTGTTTCTCATATAGCAAAGAGTCTTGAAAAATGCGGGAATTTAATATCTTTAAATCTTAATCTTGAGTAATTTAGCATTAAATTATTGAAAATCCTAATTTCTAATAAAAACTAATTGCTTTTTGATTATTAAATTTAGTGATAACAATCTCGATGAAGAATCAGTTATGATTATAGGAGAGAGTTTATAGAAATTAACTCATATTAACTCATTGGTATTAGGCTTATAGTAATATTTTTCATCAAATATAATCAATCTACTTACTCATAAATTATTAAAAAACTGAGTTATTTATTATTTTAATTCGAATTATTAATTTTATAATTTAATAACTTTAGGGTGAATAACTTAAGTGAATAATGTGCAAATAAAATTTAAGCCTTCTTATCAAAATTTAAAAGATTAGTTAAATTATTTGTCAATGTGTAAGAAAAATGTAACATTTTTAAAGGTAAAACTAATTTCTTTTTAAAAAAATATAGGTGAGAATTATAAATAATTATGGAATAATAAGAGAGAGAAATTTAATGCAAGACCTATTTAATCATATTTTTCATATTTATTATTTCAGTATATTATTATATAATTATTTGTAGAACTTATTCTTTTTGAAAGTTATATCTAATATGGTATTTAATATGTTATTAGTAGAAATCAGCTTTATTATGTATGACTTCACTTCTTTTTATTTATTAAAATTATACATACATTATATTTTACCAATTAGGATTTAACTATCTTCAATTACCTTCAAGTTAGAGGAATAGACTCTATAATTGTTTAAAACTCTAACTTAATTACTTATCAGATATCTTATATCTCTCAAATTTACATATTCCACTAATTTATTGTAATTCAATTCACAAAAAAAAATTAATTAATTATTAGAAAAGAATAATAGTAAGTAGATTAATAAAATGGGTAGTAAAAATAGTAAAAAATAGTAAGATAAGGAGAATAATTAAAATGTTACAAAGGATTCTATCAAATAATTCTATTATTTCATTAAAAGTGATTATATATATGAGAAAGAAATAGATCAAGATGA